>DF237139.1:115990-154605 GCA_000708835.1 Klebsormidium nitens | reverse complement strand
GCATCTTTACGGCGTTCGAGAACGTACCGAAATCTTGGTTCTCGCCGCAATTTGTGGAACTAGGGATGGAGACGGTGGAGCTATTGCTGCAGTCGGACAAGTTCCCGACAGTTTCCGAGGAACTAGTGGTGGACGCAATACTTGGGTGGGTGAGGGCTAACGTCGACGAGATGGACGGGAGACGGGAGGCGATGACGAGGCTGTCCACGCACATTGAGTTTAAGTGCCTGAGTTGGAAGTACCTAGAGATGGTGCGGGATGCTCCGGAAATGCAGTCGCAGTCGATTCAAGGAACGGTCCACGACCTCATGGAGCTGCGGTCATATGTCGACGGGCACGAGAGAGACTGGCCTGCGGACGCCCCTTGCTTCGGGATAGTTAAGAGATCCCACCTTGAGATGATAGGCACTTTCCGTCCGGGAAGGAATTGTACAGCAGCTTCAAAGACGGTGGGTTGGTTTGGCTGGCAATTGCGGTTGTGCCAAGGGCCGGGATTTGTAGAAAAGAAGAAGGGTCTTTGTTTGCATCTTGAGGCCGAACGGGCAATACAAAGTCGACGTTGTCATTTGGATCTTGTCCAATTTGCCTTCTGCCTTCAAGATCAGCAGACTGGCGATTGGAAGTTCATTTGCTGTGTAGTCACGAGCTTCGAGCAAGAGTTCTATAAAAGTCTACTCTTTGACAAACCAAAGAAGAAGATGAAAGAATTTATAGACGAACATGGTGACGTTGTATTTCGATTGGAAATCTGCAAAGCAGACTAAATGCAGAAAGTCTGCGAATCTTGAATTTGGGATAGGGGATGGAAAAAGACAGCGATGGTTATGGTGCCCTGTATCGTCTTGAAGTTTTTGATCTGTCAAGGTTGATTGCATGTTGCAATGATATGCACAACATCTAGACACGCACCTTCTGCATGATCGACTTGCATTGGAACTACGTGAAGGAACATGACGTACCTGTTGTAAACTTACAATAATCTTGCATGTAATCTTGATCCGATCACATACGTGTCTGTACGTATCGATTTTGTTACGTGCCTGAAGTACTCGATCGTTCAATGATTATATAGGAAGATCGAAGCATAATCAATTGCTTATCTAGCTGACGTAGAGTGCAAAAAACACACTCAATTCCTCTCAATCTATTGCATGCAATGTGGTCAAGTCTTGTGGTTCTGCACCTGGGCCCAAGCCTGTCTTCAGTACTTGGCCACGAGGTCGACATGTAAGTTTGAGGGGCCAAGGAGCTACCTGGCATCCGACACTACATGCAGGTAAGCTCACATGCCATATACGGTATGTTTGATTAGTACGACGGTACACCATCAGACCATCATCTACCGTAGTGCCTGTCTTTGAAGTTCCCACCAGCATGCAGAGGCCGCGGTCCGCGCACAGCCTTATCGACGAAGTAGAGGCCTGCACTCATATGATCTACGGAGCAGAAACCAGCAGGCAATGAGTCACGTGATGCACGCGGGCAGCATTCTGATATAGACAGGTCCAGATGTCAGGGCCAGACGGAGACTAGACTCGAGTCTGTGCATCCATTGCATCATTGGAAATCCTCTCCCTTGGGGCCACTTGGGGCCAAGCAAATCCCAGGCAATTGCTAGATTTCTAGGCCATTGTGCATCATGAAGATGGCGTTGTGCAGGGGCGCAGCTTGAAGGCGCAAGAGACTCCATCCGGTCTGCCGAGCTTTTACATAGTTGCATTGTCACCATACGTTCGACATGTGCATCGTCCCCTAAAACCCTAAAACCTCATAGTCCTCCCCTCCCTCCTCCTAGTGGTTTTACCAAGGGACCCTGACTATATATGCATTACCCATCAGGATCTAGGGTTGCCTGACCCATGTGGCATACATAATCAGGATTTGCGGTTCCTGACCCAATATGCATTGTTGGTCAGGATTGAGGGTTTCCTGACCCAACATGCATCGTTAGTCAGGCTGCAGGGTTTCCTGACTAACTATGCATTACACATCAGGCTTCAGGGTTTCCTGACCCCTGTTGCATTCACAATCAGAATTTAGGGTTTCCTGACTCAATATGCATCAATAGTCAGGCTGCAGGGTTTCCTGACTAACTATGCATTACACATCAGGATTTAGGGTTTCCTGACCCATGTGGCATACATGAGTCAGGATTTGCGGTTCCTGACCCAATATGCATTGTTGGTTAGGATTGAGGGTTTCCTGACCCAACATGCATCGTTAGTCAGGCTGCAGGGTTTCCTGACTAACTATGCATTACACATCAGGCTTCAGGGTTTCCTGACCCCTGTTGCATTCACAATCAGAATTTAGGGTTTCCTGACTCAATATGAATCAATAGTCAGGCTGCAGGGTTTCCTGACTAACTATGCATTACACATCAGGATTTAGGGTTTCCTGACCCATGCGCCCTGTGTATTTGGGTTAAGGTGTACAAAAGAGGGGTCGTGGGGCAGATTTGGCTGTAGGGTTCCCACTGCCCACCGGGGTGTTTAGGAATTTGGGCAAGGGGTCGGCCAAGGGAACGACGAGCTTCTGTATTCGTGCACGGTGGTGGTGAGCGGTGCCAGGAGGGGTTTCAGGGTTTTAGGTGGGAGTCCGATACCAGAATGGACGGCCTAGGATGACTCAAATATCATCGGACGGACCAGGTCCGGGGTTTTTCCGCACTGACCGAAGTGAGATACAACGTCCGTGTCCGATTCTACCTAATTATGGCCATCCGAACCCTAGTACTACCTACAACCTACTCGGACTTCTTTCCGGCGCCAAGTTGAAGAAGTCTCTAGGGAAGAGAGGGTGTCATGCTCTCTGGCGCCAGAAAGTTGTTGAGGAAGGAGCCGGTTAGGTGTGCGCCTTCTCTTTGCACTCTTTCCTTCTAGCACTGGTAAAGAGATGGCTGCCGTGAGATCGCTACGTCTGTACAGGGGTAGGTGTACCGACTTTGAAGTCGGTGCCAATGACAGGATTTCAAGCGTGCTTGAGTGACATTTTGTCGACAGACGAGTATCGCGGAGATCTGGTTGTGCTGTTCAACGAGGAGAGGTCCCTGCGTTCCCACGAAGTGCCCAACGAATTGCGGGTGGGAGGGAAGTCATGGGTGGCACTTTCTGAAGATCATGCACTTCAAGATGTGCAGACGCGGCTTGCGGATCTGGAGCTCCAGTTTCACAGGCTGGAGCAAACCTCCCACGATGATGCCCTCACGTTCGGCAGGCCCCTGATCCAAAACCTTGCAGCACAGCTTCTCTTGTTTGCGCTTGGACGACAGCCACAGGCAGCGCCCCAAGGCACCCCATTTCTGCGGTTGGCTATGGATGGAGACGCACGACTGCAAGATTTTGTTCAACGCTCTGCAGGCTTAGCTGAAACCTCCTTTGCAAGGATGGCCGACACAGTGATCAGCAGACGGAATGCTACCATTCACTTCTCTGACTATGAATCGCTGAAGATGGCGGTGAACGAACTCCTAGAACTGGCTCGCCGCCATCCCAACTTGAGAGCCAACTGCAAGCAGGAATTTGTGGTTTTCGATCACCTGGAGGAGTTGGCAGCGAGCTTTGGCCTGGAACCCGTGGGTAATCATTAGGGTGAGTATGGCTCTGGCTTCCAAACCCTGCGATTACGAGTCAGATTGTCATGTATACTGTGGTTAGGAGGGCTTTTTTCCAATCTGCATGCCACAGAGCTGTGGTTTCTTCCAATCTGCACGCTGTAGAGCTCCCTTCCTGAGATTTTAGGTTTGGTAGGGTTGCATCAGAATGGAGAGTCCGCATCTGCATCCTCTATTTTCAAGTGTGCAAGCAGATGAAATGATTGCTTCGGTGGCGTGCAACTTCGCATCTGTCAGCAGGAACAATCTTGCTTTTTGTGGAGGCTTAGGTAAGTTGACAATCCACACAGCAACTGGGTTTGTATCATGACAACTCCTCACCACCATTGAACAATCTGTTGTTGCCAATGCAGATCAACTGCGGAGGGATGGGACAGCATACACTTACATACATGGGAGCAGTTTTAGAGTCACTGCTATAGTGTCACTGAGGGAATCCCGGCACCTAAGAATCTGAACGGAAAGAGCTAAGAGCCTTCCTTCCTATATAGACGCACCCGACGGTGAACTAAAGCGACCCACTTCTCCTAGAACGTGCGCCCTAAATAGACACGAACCTAAAGTGCGTAAATTGGCGGGCAAAAATTCTGCCCGTTTTGTTACAATATGCAACGCCTGCAGGAAATCCTTTCCGACCTGAGGGAGCAACACTTGCGATTCATTGACCGACTTGTGGATCTGAGATTTGAGACCTTGAGAAACGCTCTCGGTTGGAAATGCAAGGAGTGTTCGTATCAGATTCAGCCCTTTGACATCTCCACCTATGTCAGCCCAATCGATGCATACTTGTGCAGTCCAGAAGAAGCAGATATGATGAGTGCCCCGATTGCACAGAAGACGGTTGACAAGTTGCAAATGATGATCAACAGCATAAAAGCTTTAATGTCGTTGGAAGTAGCAGGGTATTGCACATCATGTGGCATGGAACTTGCTTGAATTGCGGGACAATTTATGCGGCTTTGTACAACCGTACTGAGACTTGACCGTTGGCTCCTTATCGACCACAGAATCGATTGCCTTCTCGATCGAGGCGAACCTCCGCGCATTCACGGTGACGACGGACAGCGACTGTTGCTATAACTTTGGGGGTTATCGACCGAATCTTTCCATAGTTGACCCCTTTTCCAGCCATTTTGTCACATTAACCCGCTTTTACTACCCAGTTAAGCCACATAAACTGCCACTTTTGCGTACCAAGACCGTCATGGAGAGTGCAAAATGACGCATTCTGTATATGCCGTCATGACAACAGGCGCGTGACCTTATCTACAGAGCGCATCATGTACGTGTCACGATGACCCTATCTGCAGAAGGCATCATAGGAATCTCGCATTGACCCTATCTGCAGAAGGCATCATGGGGACCTTGCAATGACCCTATCTGCAGAAAGCGTCACGAAAGCTTCGCAATGACGTCATCTGGAGAGGGCATCATGGAAGGTGGTCAAATGACACACACTACAGCGACACGTGTCAGGTGTTCACGGCTCTGGGCCTCAGAACGCCCATCTTTTCAGCCGCCTTCCTGTGTGCCCAGACCTCTCTATGCTCGATCCTCTCAAGCCTAGTCAACTGTGCTACCATCCAGGCCTCTCTGGCTGCGACGTAACTCTGATTTGCATTCTCCTGCTCTGCGTCTTCAGACTCACATCGTGTCAAACCTCCTCCTGACGGCTGACCAAGGAAGTAGCAGCTGTCCAGCAGCTCGGTAAATCTGCGGTTCATAGGCACCCACACCACCTCTTCATACCTGGAAAAAAAGCACCAAAGGAGAGCGTCACTAAACAGCTAGATTATTCAACACAAAGGCAGCAGGAGCTCGGTACCGGTGCATGAAAGATTCAGCATAGCACCAGCATACTGCGGTGCTTACCATTCTCTGGATCCCGCGTCCAACTCCAACCCAGCATGCTCCACGTAAGCCTTCAGTGCTACTTCTGTGATGTTGGATGGGTTCACGGTATTTTCAACGTGAGCCAGCATTCCGAGCATCGTGAACTTGTGCCTCGCCAGACGCCAAAGAGTGTGACTGCATCCTGAGTTCGCATCCAGGTGACCTGGAAATTCAGAGATGGCATCCGCAATAAAGTGCATGACCCCAGGCAACACGAAAGAAGGCTTGCTCATCTCTGTGTTTGTTACAGGGGAACTGGATATCGAATGCTTCTCTGAACTTCTGGGTGAGCTTGGTCATCTTGCTGGCTTCCTCTATCGCCTTCATGGCGTCAGGGCCTTTCTTGGCAACGTATCTTGCCTGCCTCGCAGCGTGCTTCGCTCTCTTTTCTTCTTCTGAGACAGTGACGATCCTACCCGTTTTCAGCGTCGGCAACGGGCCGGGAATATCATGCTGCTCCAGGCGATGCGTCTCGAGTAGGTGCTTCTTCTTACACGAGAATTGCTCGTTGCACACCCTCCCTCCATTCAACAGCAGCTTACATATCCAGATGTCCCCACATCTCACGAAGCCAGCTTCCTCGGGCGACTGCCTCGCCATCATTTTCTGCGCGCTTTCTCACAATGAGAATACTCTTGGAAGTTCGGTTCTGCCAAAGTTCGAAATCTAGATCTCAACGGTTATATTCTCTTCACGTTGAATCGGCATCGACGGTCAAAGAAGCACTGTTTTCTGATTATCCGCGTTCCGTCTCTCAAAACATTCCACTCAGTTGTCGTTAGAAGAACGCCCAATGGACACCCTCCTCTCGCCCGAGGAACTCGTGGTAGACCCCATCAAGGGCTACCCTTCTGGCTACAGCAGATTGTCACGCCTATGCGCTCTCCAGTCCGGTAATGAGACCAGAATCGCACCAAGGGGGCCTCCTTTCGCATGGACCGCAGTCGATGACCCAAAGATCAGGGCGGTGGTTCAGACAGTCGAATGTCAGTTTCCATTCCTATCTGAAGCAGCTAGGGATCGTAGCAGTGTGGTGGGGTTTGAGAGCAGCCTGTGGATCCAACTGAGTATTCCCAATACAATCAACCAGCCAAAGTCTGATTGATTTTACGGTTGCTGTGGTGCTTTTTCACCTTGCTTACCACCCTAAAACGTCTGAGGAGAATGGGTGACAGACTCTGAAGCGGGTCCAGGGGAACTCATATCCAGTCATAACGCAACCTGCTTAGCGCGGACCCAAACATCAAGGAAGAAAAATGACACTCTTTCCGCTTCTGCAAGAGTCACTGCGGTCCAATCAAACGCAAGTGTCAAGAGTGCCACCGCTCTTTGCACCAACGCCAAATTGGCGGTGCCATGCAGCAGTGCTGAACCTGGGGACTGTCTTGAGCAGCGGTCTCTGAGAATTTGAGATGAAAGCTTCTTTCAACAGCAACGCAGCAAATGCTAGAACTCACAATTCCTCAGAATGCCAGAACACCGCGGCTCTTCAGCGTCTCCAGTTGCATTGCTCAGATGAGGCTTCGCTTCATGAGCTCAAGGACTGCATCACGCCATTGGCAAACAAAGATGGTGTTCAGTGGAACAAATTTTCTGCAAATGAGGGCTCAATTCTGCGGTTGGAGACCAAGACCCCTGGGAAGAAGATGGACGCGATACAAGATGCTAGCAACACAGGGGCATACCGAAAAACTGGAAAAGCAAACAGTGGGGGAAGGTTGGCTGCAGCTTTCCAGAGTGCATCAAATCTGCAGATGCCTTGGGAGCGCAGATGGCAGGCGCTGGGTTCAAGGTGACTGTTGAAGCACTCTCGTGTGGTTTTGTCTTGTATTTAAATGCGTTCGGCACTTTCAATATACTCTGCTTGTAACACTGCTGTTCTGGTTGGCTCTCTGCTAAGTTGGCAGAAGCTCTCATTGACATTCGAGGGGTCCTCCCCAGAAAAGGTCTATCAGAAAGGGCTTTATTTCAGGGGGGCCACAGATGGAGATAACATAGTCTGCGTCAGTTGGTCTTCCTTCCTTCCAGAGAAGGAAGGCTTATCGTGGCCTCCACCGGGTCCGCGCTAGAGCCCAAATGTATGTCCAGGTCCCTGGACAATGAATCTTTTCCAATTGTTTCTTATCAGATATATGCTTCCTGTACGTGTGCTTTTTCTCTCTGGTAGCATCAATTCTCAGATTTGAATTCAGCTTTTGAGACATTTTACGCTCTTCCAATTGAAGACGTTCCAGAAGACTAACAAATTTGCTCGCTGTCCTGAGCTCCTGGGCCACATATGAGATCCCCTATCTCCCTGGCCCAGATGTCGCAACAACTTCTAATGCAAGGGATGGTTGAGCAAGCTTGTCTTTGCCCCAAGGTCTCTTCTCGCAACAGAACGTCTCTCTTCTTGTGGACCAAAGCCAGTGAGCCTCTCGTTTTCTCAACAGATCCCTCTCTTCTTCAGAGGCTCACACGAAGACTGTTCTCGGCGTCAATGTGATCCACTCACTTCATCTTTCCTCTTTGCAGGAGCACAGTCCACAAGCCCTATGGTCATGGCGTTGACTCATCCATGTGGAACTCCCTTGACCACACCACCGTTCTCTACGGCCTCATTGCAGCAAATATCAGTGTGTGGTTCCTGTGGCAGAGTCCCGAGCGGCGCGAATTCATGGAGAAGCACTTCCAGGTATGTCTCTCCTTTCAGGCCCAGCATTTCATGCGCATGAATATCACGTCGATTCCGGTTTCTTTGAGGTACATCATTGCCTAAAGTATGGGTGAGTGCAGTCTGGGGCTTTCAAGTGGAACGTGTAGAGCACACCAATTGTGACTGTCGGATCGTAGTTTCTACCTACCCGAAGCTCTCATGCAACTCAAGTCAAATCTGATTCAATGCAAGACCGGCAATCATTAGCACTCCCCTTAGTCCCTTGCAATCACAACGCTCTTGACTGAAGGGCTTGCGGAGGCCTTGCTTGACTCGCTGACGTGTCAAACAACCGAGGTGACTAATACGAAACTCTTCTGAATGCACTTTGTACAACAGAGATTGGCATTCTTTTTGATTTGCAGGTCTGCCATCAACTGCTGAGCTGACCTCATCAAATGCTCCTCAAGCTCATGTGACCACCAAGTCAAGATTGACATGCCTGCCAGAACTACCTGCCCCCAATGACCCAGTCTTAGTCGTGTCACAAGGATTCTCAAAACCTCATCTCCATCTCGTGGGTGTCGTTTACGTTCCTCAAGAACGGCCAAGACCACGCCGCAAATGTCATCCACTCAAACGCATGCCCACGGAACTCTCCTCCCTCGACCAGATTTGCTTTCAGCGAGGTTTAAACCTCATATAAGCACACATTCAGAGATCCTCACGTTCGATCGCTGGACGGAAATCCGTGATTTGGTACAGGTTTCGGTCGCGTCGATAGAGGATCGCCGGGAGCACACGGCCGTGACCGCCAACTTCAGCCACTCTGACGCGGGCCACCTGGCGCTCAACATGCTTGCGCTCCACTCCTTCGGGCGTATGGTAGGTTTCTCCTCACGACCGACTTGCATGATTTCTGCACTGCTCCTTTGAGGATCAGAGGCGTGCTAGTGCCACGACTCCGTTTACTGCTTTCTCTGGTTTGTTTCTTGCTTCGGGGCGTTTCGGTAGGCGTGCAATTCACGACGCTTTCGGATGTTCCCTCCTGCTCGTAATTGGTTTTTGGACTTTACGCTTGGCAGATGGGTAGACTTGGCACTGACAGCGCTTCGAGAGAAGCGTTGTTTCATTGCTTCCAATTAAAGCGCTGGTTTCGTCCGAGTCTAAGTCCATTCTGTGCGAGAACGACAAGGTGTCTAGGATAAGCGAAGGAGAGGAAACCTATTCCTGGGAGTAACAGAGCGTCCGACTACTTTGAAAGCCCTCGATTACTGCACCAGAGTTGAAAGCGCTGGGCATTTCGGGTGCTTCTGAAGGCTTTGCAGATCCTCCCGCATCACCGATCACTGATTTCATTCTTAGCAGATCACAACGGATTCAAGAACATACCCGAAAATTGAATCTTGACGACTCTGTTGTAGATTGGACACCCCCGGCTCTTCGGCGGGGGGGGTCTCCTGGCCCTGTACCTGGCGGGGGGGCTCGGCTGCGTGGCGGGGCACTGCCTGTACTGGTCGTACTTCGTGCCGTGGAAGCAGGTGAGATTGTCCTCTACTTTCCGAATTAGCTTGGGCATTATGAGGAAAGCGCGAAACTTCGTCGACGAGGACAAAAGCTGTGAACTGTTTGCTGTTTTGTACGAAGTCCTGGCCAGATGCCTGGCCCGAGGAAGCGCTGCGAGCTTTCACATTTGCAAATCTGCTCGAAAATGAAGTTTTGCTGAGCTTTTGCTTGTTTGCCACACGAATCGATTTGTCAATTGGCCTTGTCAAAGCACAAGCAAGAAGTTCCGACGGCTTTCGGAGGGCTAGGCTTGGAAGTGTACGGAAGAGGAAAAGCGCACAGGAAAGAAAAGGAGACAGTCTGAGCCGATGCTTTTCTTGACGGTTCAACCTGCTGCTTGAACTACCCGGTTTCCAGGGTATTGACGGCGTGAGTACAAGCAGCATTACATCCGGATACCAAGCTTCTTTGCATATCCGGTAACCTGCTGCCTATTCCCGAGGGTTTTGCGGCTTCCACGGCACTAACTGGCTTCGGACAAACCGCATGACACCCTAATGCGAACCTTCCTTTCACATCGGGTTAATCTGCTGCCTAACCCGAGGATTTTGCGGATCCCACCGGGCATCATCCGGTCTTGCGCACAATCAGCATGACACCCCGATACAAACCTTCCTCTTATAACCGATTGACCTGCTGCCTAACCCGAGGGTTCTGCGGGTTTAATGAATCAATCGGCGTGCGGACAATCAGCATGACATCCTGACATAAAGCTTCCTCTCATATTCGGTTTATTTGCTGCCTAACCCGCGGCTTTCGCCTTTCCAGGACATGGAAGGGCGTGCGTACAGTCGCATAACAGCCCACGACACAAACCTTCTTTCTCTACCCGGTATCTAACCAGAGGTTTTTGCGTTAACCAGGGCGTTGACCGGCGTGCGTACAACGCTCGCCGTACGCCGTCGGCTCTCGGCGCGAGCGGCTCCGTCAGCGCCCTCCTGACGTGCAGCATTCTGCTCAACCCGTCGCAGAAGCTCCTCGTTTACGGCCTCCCAGTCCCGGCGTGGTTGTATGTGAGCGCTGGTATTCTATATTCTCAAAACCTCATCATTTGAATCCCTAAAGCGAAAACTCGGATCCGGTATGCAGATGGATAGTTGGACCCTCCTCGTCTACGGCTTCTCAGTACCGGCAGAATTACATTTGAGCGCCCAAACCCTATGTCCCAGATGATATGAGTCAACTTCTCTAGAACGTCAAAAGCGTACCAGATGTCTTTGATGCGGTATCAAAACTAGAGAAACCACGTTTGCGGCTTCCCAGGCGATCCCTGCATGGTTGTATGTGAGCGCTGAAAAGCTAGATTCCGAGATCTCTGAAGCCGAAAGACCTGGAAGGTCGAAGCGTATCCAGGTAACTCGAATCCGCTTTCAAAACTGATACGCAGAACCTCCTCGTTTGCGGCTTCCGAGTCTTGGGCATGGTTGTGTGTGAGCGCTGTACTCCTGGATCCCCGAAGCTTTTATCTCGGTAAATCTGGAAGCTCGAAAGCGTAAACGGTAGATTCCGCGATCTGTGTCTGTCAAAGCTGATCCATGTTGGAGACTTGGCCTTCACAAATTGCGTTTTATCCGTTGGCACAATTCGACGCCTCCACCGCAGTTTGTTCGAAGTCCTGACTGCATCAGATGCTCTTTCAATTCGAAAAATCGGTTGAGCTTTCGTAACCCTCTTTCTTCCACGGGTTACACTCGCTTTGGCGGAGCGTGCTGGTAAAGGTATGCTGTGGCATCTCTTGAATTCTGCTTGTTACGCACGGAAGATGCTACTGATCATACAGCTTCTTCTGCCTTACGCCTGTCTCTTCTATCCTCGGCAGGGTATCTTCGTGACAGCCTTGGATTTGTCGGGCGCTATTGGGGTGGTGAGTTGCCCTTCCTTCAGAAACCAACTTTACTGCATGTTCTCTCCTCGTACATTAATGCATCATTTCCAACTCCCCAAAAGGTTAGGCATCGGGCATCCTTCGTCGGAGACTAATTTCTGGTCATGCAAAAACGCATTGACGAGAAGCGGGAGGTCATCCCATTGCTCTGGACCTGAACGCACGTTTCAGGTCTGACCGTGCATTTTCCCCATGCTCTCTTGTATGAACGTCCTTGTGATAACGATACTTTTGAGAGCAGTCTGATGAGGGTACCAACCCCTGCCTCTATCGATCTGTTTCACAGAACCACGGGAGCCGCATCGGATACGCTGGCCACTTGGGCGGTGCTGCCGTCGGCGCTGCCGCATGGCTTCTTTTCCGGCGCTGTTCGTGAGATGATGGGCAGCCGGTTCAAAATCGTAAATTAAACCACTCTTTGTTACGTGATTGTCAAGACCAAAGGGTTGTTGACCGTGTATAATAACATGCCTGTACCATATAAACCCTGTAAGGATGGCACTTTCTGGTGTAGATGTCTTGTAGATGAAGGTTGAGAAACTGACTGTGAGGCAGGATACACAGGTCACTGCATGGATAGAACGTCTCAGAAGTACTTGTGTGAAACCGTTTACTCTGGCAAACTGAGTTGGCAGGCTGACAAATTGACCTCTGTAAAGCTATTACGCTGCTGATTTACGGCATCCTACTCGATTTCTTAGACAAGCTCGCGCTCAATCGTGCAACCAATCCATCGTACGGCCTGGCAAATTCGTATCACCCGTGCCGACAGGTGCAGATCTAGCTCTGCATGCGCGCCAGTCGATAATTGAAAATATGGCTGCGGTCAGATTCAAGATAAAGCTGACCGCATCCATGGCCGGGCCGCGCGGGCTCATTCAGTTTATACAGTTTCGAACAAAAGTATATCCGACATGCTGCTGAGTCAACTGGCATATGCGGTGCATGAACTTGCGCGCGACCATTTATATCCTTGATCTAATTTCTGGCACGGTACATTCAATACTAATTAGCCTGCTCATGCCGCCATTCCCCCTTGTTCTACAGTCGGCGGCCGCGGCGCTAGCTGAGTCACGTACTATATTTGATACTAATGTGCAATCTATAGCAATGATGCACTTCAGGACTCGAGCCAAATCATGTGCAACATACATGTTTTCGCAAAACTCACCTGGTTGAACGGCGACCTTCATGTATTGCATCTTCCTCAATGCAAGATCCGATCTAGACGGATGTCATAGTGCCATACCGTCGGAAGACAGGCTATCATCACCCTCTAGCTTCGTAACTTACGCTGCCATGCGGCGCAGTGGTCAACCCAATACTTAAATGCTTTGATTGCTTATAACCACATATTAATATAAGAGGTTGGACTGTCTTTGTAGTCTAAGGTACCTTGGTGTACGTACAGCGATATTTACTGGTGCTAATGTAGCCAGCTCAACCTTTCTGTTCGCCCAATAAACATGCAAGACTAGAAGCCTCCTGCCGAGTGCACTCTTACCAGTTGATGACTTGGTTTTACTAGATAAGCTGGGCTCTTGAGGACAGATTGAAGTTGCATGAGCAAAAGATAAACTTTCTTCGTGTTGTAAATCTTATACTTGCATTTCATCAACTTAAGCTGGTCGTTTAGAAAACCTTCATCTGGACCAGCAAGGACTAGACCTATCCGTGTTTTGAAGCTTTATAGCTTTGAGTATAGTAAGCATTCAAGTCTTACTCCACTTGTCAAGCCCAATCACCGGTCAGCTTCGCCCCTTTAACGAAGCAAAAGCTGCTTGCCATTGTGGCGTAACAAAGGCTTGCATCACATTCTTCGGTCGTATGTATGTGCTTCCCACAAGAATTTCCCTTGCGAGAGCCGATGCAAAGTCGGTGCTGAAGTGGATGTTGTCCCAGTATACATGCCTACCCGGATCTTTGCAAACCGTGGCTTCGAGGGAAGCGCATTCTATGTCGTTGTTCGCAGGGCCCCCCGCACCGCAGCAGGCTCTGCGGGCCTCCGGGAAACCTGTCCACAACGCGCATCCACATGTTAACCATGATTCAGTACGTATGAACCACGGTTTAAGCACGTAGTAACCAGGTCGGTCGTCTCCCTAACCTCCTGAATCCTCTTCCTTGACCACAGTCTTTCAGGCTTACATCATCTTGGATTGTTACACGGAAACTTGAAGACTTTGTCTTCGTAGACCCGGAACTATTTCGATGTTTGGCACAATGGAAATCGACCGGACTGAAGTCTGGGCTCACAAAGCAAGGGTTGGACCATTTGACTTGCATCTGAAAACCCGGACGGAAGCTTTGACTTGAGAACTGTTCGAGCAATTCCGCAAGCAATTAGATTGAAGTTTCGACTAATGGCAGACGAGTCACGATCATCGTGTCCGTCAATCAAACCAAGGGCTGAGTAAACCGTCATTAAAGCACGCAAGATTGACTCATCCGATATATGCTGCTCAAGGTTTTTTTGATGGAGTTCGACGCTTCAGCGCTAGAGTTTTCGTTCGATGATCCAGCCGCACCGTCAATAAGCTAACGACCGCACAAACCGGGCACCAAACAGTTTTCTCTAAACAATATCGAAGCGCTTGCTGACATGACCGCACTATGAGAGCAAACAAAGCAAGAAGATGTTCGACTCTTTAGATCGGCTTTCACAGACCATGTCTCAACACCGCAACTCAGCAATTGCTAAACGCAAAGGGCCCTCAGATGGTGGCAACTTCTGTTTTTTCCAAATGAATCTGACGTTCGAAAGCACGACGTCGAGGGCGGTGGCGATCTCTGGTCTTTTCAATCGGAGTCGCCCGTTCGAAAACACGTCGAAAGCGCGGAGCAGCTCACCCAGCGGCCGCGCGTTCGACGAGTTGGTCCGTGTCAAATTGTACAAGTCGAGGTACAGAAACGTGGCGCCCGGTAGCTCCGTTTGCAGAGAGGCCAACAGAGATCGGTAGGCTTCCCCGAGCGCTGACGAGATGGCTTCTTCCAAGTTGGCGCAAAACCCTCTGGTGCTGTTGATCGAGTACGGGATGCACCCAAAGTCGATGGGGCTGGCCACGACAAAGTTGCGGCCGCCAAGACTGTAGATGGTCTGCAATAGAGGGTGCGTTCTCCTTTGCGTTCTTGCGGCTAAAATAATTTTAACATTCCACCCAAAGGAAGAAAGGAGCCTGTCTAGTTAAGGTCATCCCTCAAAAACCGATTAAAAGAAAGTTCCCGGGTTTCTTTCAAGCCTTCCGTCATGTTATACCTATACGACAGCTCTTTTCTCTGATCCTCTGGCAGTGGATCTTAAATGGAGAAGAAAAAGGACGCAGACAATCAATTCTAGATTAAAACGGAAGCCTCGCTTCGCCGAAACGAGGGTGAGAGCAGAGCCTGAAACACCAGTCAGTCTCAGCAGCGCTCGCTTTGTCAGCGCGCTTGCATGAGTTCTCAGACAACTACTCTCCGCCGTAACGTATGCTCTTCCATTTTTCTCCAATGCGAACCTAAGTTACTCATCCACAATACAGGCACCGGTCAAGGAGATGCGCACCTCCAGTCCACGTTCTAGAAACTTCAGCCGTTATCAATGTTATGGTTTAACAGGCGCAGACACGAAAACCGAAATTTCCTTTGTCCTTATTCTGCCAAAATCACGCCAAGCGTTGGCAGAAAACAGACGGTTACTGACCTGAAGCGTGGACTGCAGAGACGCTGCCACGTCGCTCACAGTAATTGTGTTCTTTTGGATGGGAACCACGTCATTTGCCCCGATCACAACCAGGTACAAACCGCCCGCGAACGATTCCGGTTTTGGGTACCGGGGCAAAACGGAAAGCTCCGCAGGGAAGCCAGACTGTTGGACGTTCCGCCAGTAGAGCGTCGCGTCGCTCACGAAGTTTTTGAACGCCGTGGTCTGCGAAGAGAGCGTTTTTGGATGATGTTTCTTAAGATTCTGGGGGTTTGGTTTTAGACCCAGTCTGGTTAAGGTTAGGGTTGAGGCTTAGGGCCTGCGTTGGGGTTCAACCTGCTGGACGATCGGCAGTAGAGCGTCCTGTTCTGACGGAGTTCTCCAAATATGCCGTTGTCTGCAGAGAGAGGGTTTTGGGTTGTGGTTTGCAGGCTTTCCATGCAGGCGTTGGGGTATGAAGTGGGTTATGGTTAGGGTTTAGAGCCTGGGTTAGGTTTGGGTTTACACTTTTGGAAATTGCGCCAGGAGAGCGTCGCGTTGCTGACGAAGTTGTCAAACGCCAAGGTCTGCAGAGGAAGCTCAAAAGGAGAAAATACGTCAACATAGCCGGTTATCAGAAGCACTTCTACCAGACGAAGCTGGTTAGAAGCTGGTTAGAGACCTCTTCTGAATAAGGGGAAAGAGCAACGGAGGATACAAGGGAACGACGAGGAAATCGCAATACGGGAGGACGATGAAAAGGTCCAGATGTTATGACGTATGAAATTCACATGCTCCGGATTAAGTCAAGTATAAATTTGCGATGCAAGGTCGGTAGGGAGGGTTGCAAAATAAAGGGAGATACTTTCTCAGAGGCTCTGAACGCAGATATCGAGATTGATAATTTTGCTAAAAAGAGGACGGGAAAGAGGAAAGAGGACGGTTCCTAAGCAAAAGGAGGATCATTTTGCCGAGCAAAAAGTTGATTTCGCGCGCTGTAGATTTGAAGTCCTTTCTGAAAGCACGTTTCCGAAATTCGTCCCTCAAAAGGCAACGTCTTCAAGTACGAAGAGAAGATCTTTTAGATTGTTTCCCGGAAGTGAAGACTCCTTAGAAACAGGCGGCTGCTCTGGCGCTGACGAAACTCTCAGAACTCATCTTAACCCGTTTGCTAACCTGGTCCGGCAAGGGTCCCGGATTGGTGCTCCGTATCGCACCGCTCCCGGAGAAAGCGAAGTTACATCCGTAGTACCAGGTCGCGTTCGGCTCGAAGAAAGGCGTGGAAAGAGCTGACAGGCCCAGCATTTGGGACAAGTAGTCGGACAAGATCAGGCCGTTTGAGAAGCGGCCACTGCAAGAGAAAAGAGGACACTCTCCTAGACTAGTCGTAATGGCTCATAAAACTGCAAGAACGAGGTTATTACCAAGACCCTAAACCGGTAGTACAGAGTATTTATGCGCTCTGTACTACCGGTCCCCATACTAAACCCCCTTACTAACCACACCCGTCCCAGGCAGGTTCTCTTCTCATCTCCTGGGCGTAGAATCGATCCAGAATAGGCTCCTTGAGCTGTCAGAGCGGTGGCTTTGCTTTCGAGTAGCACAAATTGGAAGGGGGATGAAAAGCGCCTTGAACACAAGCGGGACCCTTTGCTAGCAAACAAGAAGAAAGCGAGAGCGTCACAATGTCAGCACATCCGATTTGGCAACACGGAATGCTGCTGAGACGTGCGAGGGAAAATTCTCCGATGAGGTCGACGAGACCTGCACTGCTTCAGGAGCGAAGAGTGGAGAGGCATGATCCACAGAGGGCGACACTCAGAGGCGGGTATAGACTATTTCTAAGGCAACATAGGCTGTTGAACGGCCCCTGCAGACAAGAAGAGACAGTCTGACACGAGGGTTCTCAAGGGGAGGCCTTCACTGGAGTCCCATGTATCCGAGGCACAAGAAGCCGTTGATCAACCTCGATTGATTTCTTTGTTATCAACCTACAAAGGCTAGCTCACCCTATGACGTAGTTGGTGCGGGGGCCGTGACCGTATGGAAAGGGGGTGCCCTGCTTGACGAAAAGGTTCCTGTAGAGATACGTATTACTTGCTTATTGACCAGTGTAGAGATGGCCAAAGAAGGGACGTATATAAAACTCTCTGAGAGCAGCAAGCCAGTTGCGGATTGAAATTGGTCAAGGGTCTCAATTCTCAGACACGGTTTCAGCAACTAAATTACAGTGGCTAAATTACAGTGCATTGCAACGGGTGTGAACGAAAGCGACAACATACAGGGAGTCTTACGTACTTATCAATCAGAAGCGACTATCCACGTGCTAAGGTTTTCTCACATGCACATTATTGGCAGAAGCAAACAGCATGATGTCACTGTTTCGAAACAGTGCCTGATTGCTCACTCACAGGTTTCCTGTATCGACAAAGGAGTCACCTGCAAAGGGGTATTGGAGCTGCTATCAGTACTGGGCAGTTGAAAATTGTCTGCCCATGTGGTCCTTTGTCACGTCAGTGTATTCTGAACATGAGGAACCCTTTTGCAGGTCCTGCATAGAAGCTCCAGAGTCTCTTCTTGTCATGCCAAAGTAGCAGACCCTCGAGACCCCAAGTCCTGGGCAATTCCCCCCGCAATTCAGCTCACTCATTTTGCCACTAGCTCTCCTCAAACCGGCGCCATCAATCAGCATCTGAATCAAGATAGGATTCACAGACTTTCGCCATAGGGCTCACCAAAGACAAAAAGAGCAGGCATGAATGGGTAGGCACTGCTCAGGTCGCCGGGAGAGGGGGCGGGAGCAACGCTGGGGTTTGCAGCAAGGATTTGGATCTCTCTCATGAGCTGACTGTTTCTGCTATGTGCTGCTGAAGTGTAAATAAGCCCAGACAGGGAGCAGAGCAGCAGGAGGAGCTGCCAAGCCCATGTGTGGGCCCCTCTTTTGCCCCCCGTCATGCTGACATCAGCAGTTGTGGAAGCTGCTGCCTGCCAGAGGGGACGGGAAAGTTGTCAGGTGTGAAAGGCTTTCTTCCGCGTTTGCATGTCTCAGGATCTATCGAGGTCTTCAAATCATAATGTGCTTTGCTTGGGTTTGATTGGAGACGAAAAGATTGGCCTCAATCGGGTTGTGTCTGATCAAGGTGGTCCAGCAAGTGTTCAATGCAGATCTTAATGCAGCTGGACTACACTGAAGGAACACTCAGTCCCATGCTTTCTTTTACTGATTTTAAACCTGATGGGAAATGCTGATTGAAGCAAAAAACTTGGTTGAATTTTGTAGCAAAGCATTGAAGGTCAGAAGGTGCAGGTACACGATCCAGAATTCGAATCGAAACACTGTGAGTTTGCCCTGAAGTAGTATTCGACAAAGAGCCTCACTTCTTCGTCGCATACCGGGGAAGACATAGTGGCCGCACGCTCAGGTCTTTGAAGAAGGGGATCCCCGAGATTGAGGTGGAGCCCAGTCCAAGCGGCCTACTTTGGAGGCGCCTGAGTGCTCAACAGGTGCTCTTTGCGATACCTCGATCCATGTCCCTGCCGCGAGCTCAATGTGGAAGACCATAAGCATTTGATGCACAACTTCCCAAGATGCGCCACCACCAATGTTACTAACTTATTGCAGCTAGTCTTGCTAGCTTAGCAAGAGACAACACCAAGCTGAACAGCAGGCATTTCCGAAAGCAGCACAGTCTTTTCTCTCTCTGTCAAATTGCAGAGGCAACGCTGCCACGTCTGTAGCTGCCCCAGGGCCACGGGCCACCGCCATGAAACACGTACTGGTTACTGTACTGGTAGGTAGTCTCTTGATCAAGAGCGCCCCCTGTACTGACATTACTGACATTTTAGGAACAGTCACTGCACAGTGCAGTGGCATCATCGAAGTCTCATGATTGATGAAATCATGCGTGCAAGATCCAGTCCGGCCTTGCCATGAAGCGGCAACCTGGACCGGGTCGGCAAAGAAGGGACGTGATACACCGGTGCCGACGGCATCCCACCGGTTGTTAAAACCGGGAGAGATAGCCAGGCGCCCAGGCCAAATCTGTGCCCGGCCCTCTTTTCCCGCCTGGTCAGGGGGTAAAAATGCCGGGGGGCCGGTAGGAAGCGGGCACCGGTGATCGATCGGATTGAAAGCTGGTGGCCATAATGCACCGGTGGCAATTATGCAGCTCGCAAACAGATATACAGTAGCTAGGTACTTAGTAGGTAGGTCGCATGCAGCATGGGGAAAGCGTGCCAGCTGGGAGCCAGGGAGGCACATAGCTGAGTACACACGCACTTTTGTCAGTACGTACCGTTTAACGTGGTAGCATGACGAACGTGTCAAGTTCCAGAGTACCTAGACTTCCAGGCACGCTTGCAACTGAGCGCTCAGCGCTCAGGAGTCAGGAGTCAGCTTTCATGACAAACGTTAACAAGTACGTACTTAAATTACCGTAAGTAGTCACGTTCGATATGGGCTTTGACCAGGTTTGGATCACCCTAAATCGCTGATGGTATACCTACTATACGTTGTCAATGTCAGCTAGGCCCTTGACGTATGCATGTTCTCATGTCAGCTAGATCCGCCGACGATCTTACTTTATTTTAGCAATATTATGACTGCAGTGATCCTTACATGGGAATGGCAGACTGGAAGCCTGCCATACCTGCACCAAACAGCTCATGCCCAGCTAGTGCGCCAGTCTTGATAGGAGGGTCGAGTTAGCATAAGCGCTCGACCCTTCTGACACTGGTTTTAGATTGGTAGTTTGTAGAAGAATTTACGGCACCGCCAACAATGAAAGCCGTTTCATTGAGCTTGAATGGCATGACACAGATCCTGTGCATGTGCTCCTGGAGATTGATGGGGAAAGTTAAAGATTGAGGAGTTGGGACCCAATTAAAGTACCATAATCACCTGTAACTTATCAGTTCAAACCTTTCCGTTCGTTTGTTAATCAGGAGTAGAGACATCCTGCTGACTCAGTCGTCACCAGTTACCTGAGGATAACTTAAGCTGGTCACCTCCTGGTCACCTAGGAGAACGCTAATTTGGACCAGCAAGGACTAGGCCTAATTGCGTTTCGAGGCTTGCAGCCCTGAGAGCATAAGGATTAATTGAGATTAAAGCACTGTTAAGTCAGTTCACCAGTCAAATTCGCCCTTCTAATGATGCGAAAGTTGCTTCCAATTGTGGCAGCACAAAGGCTTGCATCACATTCTTCGGTCGTATGTATGTATTCCCCGCAAATATCTCCCTCGCCAGAGCCGATGCGAAGTCGGTGCTGAAATGAATGTTGTCCCAGTATACATGCCTCCCTGGGTCTATGCACGACGTGGCAAGCGGGGTACCGCACTGAGCGTCAATATTCGCAGGGCCCCCGGCGCCACAGCAGGCTCTATGGGGCTCCGGAAATCCTGTCAAGAACACATACGAACACTGTCAATCTCCTGTCAATCCCGTACACGACCGGTTGTACAAAGGCGCTTTATGATTCATTTTGGCATCCCGGGGTTGGACAGGACTGGATATCTTAGAAGCAAGGCTTGAATCTAGACATTACATGCCGACTTCGGAGACTTCTGGAAAGCATTGGCTCGACTTCTCGCACGTCGAGCAAAAAAAGTGACGACATTGAGCCCTGCTGGCAGGAAGCTCGCAAGCAACCAGATCACAAGGTTTTGACTTTACGTCGAAGGACGCCACGGTCACCGTGTCTGCCAAGTGATTGCGATGAGAGCACGCAAGGTCGCATATTTTTGAGATATGGTGCTTGAAAGTCTAGTCGAACGACTTCGCCGCTCATGCACTGGATGTTTCAGTCGACGGCTCCTCAAAATGGAATACACATGGACACCGCACAAAGACGTCCTACAAGAAACTGATCCGCGATATGGAGCGCTGGCTGAGGTGACAGCGCTGAGAGAAACAGAATAGCTGCGTATCCTAAGATGGCTTGGATCAAATGCGCGGTAAGTTCAATTCGGACGGTGCCCTTCTCTCTACGCTGCAGTTGCTGGGCTTAAAGATGATGCTAGAGACTTCGGACGGTGGCGATCCTCGGTCTGCAGACTAGGTCCGACGTTCGGAAGCAGGTCGAAATCGCAGAGCGGCTCACCAAGCGGCTGTGCGTTCGACGAGTTGGTCCGTGTCAAATTGTACAAGTCGAGGTACAGAAACGTGGCGCCCGATAGCTTCGTTTGAAGAGAGGCTAACAGAGATCGGTAGGCTTCCCCGAGCGCTGACGAGATGGCTTCTTCCCAGTTGGTGCAAAAGCCTTTGTTGCCGTTGATCGCGAATGGGATGCAGCCAAAGTCGATAGGGCTGGCCACGACGAAGTTGCGGCCGCCCAGATTGTAGATGGTCTGCAGTGGAGGGTGCGGATCTGCGGACCTCACATACGATTCACTCACCAAATGGAACATAGTCAGAAACGAAGGAAACCTCAATCCTCGCCAAAAGGGAGTGGAACGTGAAAAACAGCGCGATGTCGCGTCACAGTAGTTTGTACATGGCCGCGGCGGCCTAGAAAATTGGATATTTGATTTGATCGGTTCGAAGTCTGGCGAATGTCAATATGCAACAACTCTTTCACGCAGAGATCTTTATCAGACTCAAGAGACGGAGTACGGAGGATGTGAAACATGGGATCTGAAAGCTTTCGACGGTCCATCCAAATCCGGGCTCTGGTTGAGAGCAACGTGCTTTTTCAAACATCATTAAAAAGCTTTCTAAGGCTTGTATCATGGTCTACCTTCCGTCACAAATTTTTAACGAGAACTTTTGGAAAATGCGTTGCTTGCTCAAAATCACCTTTTTACGATGGTTTTTCCTTCAGGTTTTGAACCAGTCGACCTTGACCATTTCTAGGGTCCATTCGGAGACACAAGAAGCAAGAGGTCATTGCAACCAGGCTCCTATCTATTTCAGCAGAGATCTCACCAGACACTGACACAAGAAGGATTTGATTTCTGACCTGAAGCGTGGACTGCAGAGACGCTGCCACGTCATTGACGATGCTCATGTTTCCCCGGATGGGAAGCACGTCGTTCGCCCCGATCACGATCAGGTACAAACCGCCCGCAAAAAACTCGGGCCTTGGGTACCGGGGCACGACGGACAGCTCGGAAGAGAAGCCAGACTGTTGGACGTTCCGCCAGTAGAGCGTCGCATTGCCGACAAAGTCCTTGAAAGCCGTAGTCTGCAGAGAGGGTTTTAGGCCAAACCTTCATCGAACCAGCTGCCGAGCACAAGTCTCGAGAATTGATCATGCGACGGGTTCGTAAGATCATCACACGCCTTCTCTTGGGTCTCGTCCTCGAAGGCAAGATCCTGCGGAGCTGGATTCAAGTCCAGACTCAAATGTTAGCAACAGGCAGCTACTTTCTTGGAACCTCAAGCAAAAAAGGTTGAGCTTGACCTATATCCTGACCTGCTCCGGCAAGGGTCCGGGATTGGTGCCCGCTTGCAGCGCCCCGCTTCCCGAGAAGGCGAAGTTACAGCCGTAGTACCAACTCGCGTTCGGTTCCAGAAAGGGGTGGGAGAGAGCCGACAGGCCCAGCATTTGGGACAGGTAGTCGGGTAAAATCAGGCCGTTTGAGAAGCGGCCGCTGCGCGGGGTAGGGGGAGCAACGTGTTTCAGCATGCAGTGTTGAACTAATACAAGCGCGTTGGCTGCTGTCAGGAGTAGCTTCTTTGAGGTGTCGGGGTGGTGGCTTTTCTTTCGAGTAGCAAAACCGAGGGGGTCATGAAAAGAGAAGGCAAGCGACTTCGAGACGACGGCCACCAAACCGAAAGGGAAGCGAGAGCACAGGTCAGCGCAGCCGGCCAGACAGTGCCGCTGCAACGTGTGAAGAGAGTTGCTGACAAGACACTCTTCGACATGCGGCAACGAGACTTCACTGCTCAAAGACACGAGGGTCGAGAGGGATAGTGAATAATTGCAACATTCAGAGGCGTAAGCTACTGGTCAGTTGACATGGAAGCCATCTGGACGCCCCTGCAAATGAGGAGAGACAGTCTAAAACGAGGAACCCCAGGGGAGAGACCTTGGCTTGAGTTTCATCAAACGCGCCATGATAAACGGTCAAAGTTTCGGTGCAGATATGTCGCTCACCTAACAACATACTCGTTTCGGGGGCTGGTGCCGTATGGGAAGGGTGCCCCCTGCTTGGTGAGGTAGGGCCTGCAGAGAAACAAATCAGTCACTCAATGAAGAGCCAAAGAGGGACTATACAAATCTGTCTCAGCAGCGAGACACAGACAGACTGAGCGAGCGCTGACTTTATCAAGATCAGGTATTCCATAGAGGTATCTGTTAGAACTGTTGCTTGCTCTCTACGTTTAATGTGCTCTTATTCCTTGCCCAGCTCTTGCTCCTTAGACACAGTCTTCAGCGGCTAACGTACAACACACTGCAACAAGTGGGGCCGACACTGTACTCAACAAAATGCCGGGAAGTCCTGATTGAAATGATTCTCAAGCAGATGCAACCATCCACAACCAAGACATAAGCACTCTCAGACTAATTTTACCCTACATAAGCAGATTGCAGAACATCACAGGATACAAATTTTGCATCAAAGAGCGGGTCGCTGACTCACACGTTTCCTGTATCGACGAAGGAGTCACCTGCAGAAACACCATGGCTGCAGTCAGCACCTGATGTTTGACGGTGTCGCTCAGATCTCTGCCCCGTTTGGGCCAATGTCAGATCCTCTAAACATGAGAAATTTTGTCAAAGATCCGACCTTTGACCTGCATTGAAGCTCCATGGTCTGTTATAACATGCAAGCAATGCAGATACTTGAGACCCCACTTTTCCCCTGAGAAAGCTCCATCACTTCTACCCAAGGGTTTCCACACAATGGGGCCAACACTTCTATTGCAACCCCAGCGCAACAGGATTTTTGTCACGAGGCTCACCAAACACAAAGAGCGCAGGCATGAACGGGTAGGGACTGCTGCTTGCAGAGCCGGGTGCTTTCGTTGGAGAGGGGGCAGGAGCGGACTTAGGAGCAGCAGCCAAAATCCGGCCGTGTCTAAGCTGACTGTTTCTGGACTCAGCCGCTGAGGTGTGAATAAGACCAGACAGGGAGCAGAGCAGCAGGAGAAGCTCCCACGGCCGTGATTGGGCCCTTCTTTTGGCCCGCATCATGCTGATGTCAGCGGCGGCCTAGGAAGGCGATCCCTGCTAAGAGAATGGTGAGGTTCTAGAACTACAAGAAGGCAATCTGTTCTGCTTCTTGAAGTCTGCTGGTGTCTCAACAGCCCCGATTCTCCTTGATATTGAATGCAGAGGTGATTGAACGCAGTTGGGATGCAGGGATTGACGTTCAATGGGGATGCCTTGAGAAGGTGGTTCAGCAGGTGTGTGAGATGCTCAATAAAGACACATGAATGCAGACTGTATACTGAGGGGAGCAGGCAGCCACTGCAATCTGCTGCTTTACCACTTCATCAAGCTTTGCCGACAGAGGAGACTTGCTTGAACTTGTGGATAGTAAGGTGCAGGTCTAGGATCCAGGCTGGGTCAGTGCTGACCAAAGCTACAATGATGAGATTTGGACAAAACGTTTTACCAGTCTAGTGCCTCTAGGGGCACTGCCCTGGTCAGTAACTCCACTGAAAAGCGTCGTGACCCAACATTCTGTGAAAGGGTAAGTGTGAATTGTCATGGCATTTTGAATGGTTTCTTGTGTAACAAAACATTCTAGATGAACAAAGTTTCTAAAGTGCAGGATGGTCTAGCCTCCACACATGGATGGTAAAAGTATGGCAAAAGGTCCACCTTGTCTTCGATTCCCAAAACTTAGAATGAACAACTGCCCTACCACTCTCTAGTACATCCGTGCCCAGGCTAGCGCTCATTGTGATGGAACACTCTATAGTCAAAAATAGTGCTTTTCTTGTTGCTGCAGGGAGGTGAGCACCCACTGTATAACCACTATCTCGACTCGCACTACGGAATCAAAGTACTCTCGATCTGATGGTGAGGCTGTCCCCAGAAGAAGCTGACAACATGGCTTACTTTTCTTCTGCAGAGTCTCTCAAACACCCTCCAATGCTTAGTGGCAGCACCCTGAGGGCTTCAGAAAACCTGGTACCACATTCCCAGATGGAGTCCAGTCCAAGCTGCCACCTTTGGAAGCTAACGCTCAAACGATGCTCACTGCCATGCCTGCCATGTCCGTTGCCTTTGCCCCGTGCTTAGTGAGGAACGCTATGATATTTGGTGCAAACTCCCAAGGGTGCCCCCACATTGTTTCAGTACATTCCCGTAGCAAGGCCGAGGGGCCTCATTAAGCCAATAAGCTGAGATAAGTAGCAGGCTGCTTGCCTTATTTGTCAAGATCTCTGAGGTTAGAATACTGCCCTGCTAAACTTCGAAGGATGAGCGCTCCTGACTCCACAGACGTGACAAATTGTCCAGATGCAGCACCTTGTGCCAGCACAAATCTCTGAGCTGCATATGCAACATATGCATGATGATGGAGCCAGATCTGTCACGCCTGGCAGTGGGGGCTCCCTCTGCTCTGTACCGAGTCCCGACCATGTACGCACTTCGTTGGTACACAAACCTGGGTTCAGAAGCGTTGACGTTGGCACATACAGTTTGCAGAACCAAAGAACGGCTTGCCTTCCTTCGGGTAAAAAGTCCTTTGCAGAATGAACCGACATTTCAGAAACAGAACTTTTAACCCAATGGTCGACCTGGGATTCCTTCTAACCCGATGTTAGTGTTAACATTGTTACCCCCCGGGCCCTGGAGCAGTGCAAGACTCAGATACAAAGTTCACAGCTCAATGACAATGATGATGGGCCCTCTATAGAGACTGTGAGCTGCATTCAGCTGGCCGCCCACATTTCCTGTGCATGCAAATGGCCAAATGCAATCCTCATGAAAGAAGTATATCTCTGACATTGAATGTGAGCAGCAACCTGTTGACAGGGGTCTCGCAAGCAGCATTTTCAGAGGCTGGTTTTCGTGGAGCTTGTTGGTGGCTCCTTACTGCTTTCACCACACTCCTCTCTGAAGATAAAGAGGACTTTGAGTGCTAACACGATGAACAGGGCTGCTTAGCGGATTGGACGTAATGGCGCTCTCCAGCACAAATATCTTGTCCCCAACCAGAATTCCAATTGGGTCCTTGTCCACCGGCTTTGAAGACCGCTCACATGCTTCTTTTGAGAAGAGCCGTCAGCTGACAAGTTTCTGCGCACAAGCAAATGTATACCAGCACTGCAGAACCCCCTTCAGAATGCGCTCAGACTGCATAGTAAAGAAAGCTCGTGGAAAGTCATATCCAGCTTCAAGCGTGCTGCGGCGAAAGCAATGCACATTGTTGAGAAAAGAGGCCGCTCTGCTCCCTTCTGTGAGAATATGCTGCTCACTTGGAGCAGGTTACGAAGGGCCTGCTGAAGCACGGCTGGCTAGCGCTGAAACAGTTTCGGTGGGGGGTCACGATGGAATGAAGCTGGAGATATCACGTCTGGTCAACGGCATGTGGCAAGTAAGCGGGTGAGAGGAAATCTCTTTATGTAAGACATGAAGTTTCTTCCGCCACTCTCTGCTTCCTGTCAATTACCCGTAATTATCCGGACCCTCTTTCAGTTCCCTTTCATTTAGTTTAAGTGGTTGGCTGATTGTCACAAAAGTTAGAAGGACAAAGGGAAAAGGAGTCAGTGCCCAGTTGAAAGGGGCCAAAATCAACGAGTCAAACAACTTTCCTTGGCCGTCAACTTGATGACAAGTGATCCTATTGGTCTTCACAGAAGAGTCTGAACTTCAACCACATCCTCAATAGCTAGTAGCTTTTGCCTGCAGGGGTTGGGGCCGAATCAACCCGGAGCATGCTGTCGACAGCATGATTCAGCATGCAGACAAGGGTTTTACAACATTTGACATGGCTGATCATTGTGAGTTGCTCACTGTTCTTCTCTGAAACGCTTCTGACTCCACTAAGCAAAACCTACATGGGAATATTGCAAACCTGCCGGAGGTTGGTTTGTGATAAAGTTCTTATCTGTTGCTTCAGTCCTTGCATTGAACTGGAAAGAAGTAGCCTATGTTGAATCTAAACAGACTTCTCTCTCTTGACAGCACTTCTTTTCAAAGGTGTTATCAAGCATGCCTCTGCTGATGATGAAGTGCCATACAACTTTTGAACTGGCACCTCGTGAACTCATTATTAATTGCAGCAAATCTGGGGAAAGGGCTACATCCTTCAGATTGTATAGTCCCCTGTCCAGATTATAGGTCCTCACTTTCTGAATCAACGCTGATGTTCTCAGCCCTCTCCGTCTTTGCATATTGGTTGACAAGAACGATGATTCTTTTCATTTTCCTAATATATGCCGGTAGTGTGATGCGATGCAGATGGGCCGGCCGAAGAACTGTATGGCAGGTTTGTTAATCGCCTTCGTCGGGAAAGGGAGGAGGAAGCCTCCAAAGTTCAGGGGTAAAGTGCTGACCCCTCAGACGCAGTTTTGAAACTTCTACATCAGGCACTCACAGTTAGGCATGGCACGCTTCATCTGAACGACGACATGTTGGGTGTGGTAGCGAAATGAACAAGGAATGTTGATTTTTCCTTTTTGCCTGCACGTCTTACACTCGAGGTCTGCTTCTAGAGATGCAGAGACCATGCGATTGCACAAATGCCCCACCTGTCTTGGGGCTGCTTTGTCGCCGCAGGCGTCGCAACTGCGATCGAATGGAGCTCAATACCTACATAATGGATGCATAGAGAAACAAAAGACTTTGTTAACCCTGCAGGCTGACGAAATGGGTGCCCATGCCTGGCAAGATGACGCGCCAAGTCGTGGAGGAAAACGTTGACAAGAGCCGCCGGCGGATGGATGTCGCCTGTCTCGACATGATGCAGTTTCATTGGTACGTCTACACTGATGCTGGCTTCTTCCTCTGTGGATATGTTTACCTTTTATGATCAGTCTTGTCTGTGCTAGATCGGATTGCTTGGTTTTATTTTTGGCCACATGTGCTCGACTCTTGGTCTACTCAAGGAACAAACAATCCACATGATGCTTCGATCATTTGGAAGCTGCCACGCAAATTGCTGTCTCTTTCCAGTTCGTAATTCAAAGGCAGAACTTAGAGATGTCCTTCAGTCACCCCAAGGAAGCATTACGAGTGAATCGACGCCTGATTTGCCGTTCCCTTCTGTTTGTTGAAGGAGCGTTCCTTCGATCCGTTTTGTCGGCCAAGTTCCTTTTTCCTTAGTCGTGCCAGCTTGTTCAACTCTGCTTTCGTTTTCGTCTGCTTCAAGGCTGCAAAAGATCGCCCGATGCAACAAGCTACAAGCTCTTACCTTCTTCTGACATAGCCGGTGACATTGCCTATGCAGCGATCTTGGTGCTGTTTGAGCGAAAGGACTCTCTCTTCGCAGGTGGGAGTACGAGGACAAAGGTTATCTTGACGCCTTGAAGCATATGACGGATCTCAAAGAAGAGGGTAAAACGGTGCTCCAAATTCGTGACTCTCTGGTCCCAGAAAACGCATTCCGTTCAAGATTAAGGGCTTCGGGGTTGGCCTACCTTGTCCGGCTTGGTAGTCGGGACGATGGTTTGCTGATGCTAATCTTTTGACTTTCTGTACAAAGTCCGGACGGTTCCTTTGCTTTTGTCCTATGGCTCACCATCTGAACTCGGTTACATTCGCTCGCCTCGTGTGGTTCTGGTCCGTCACGTGACATTGAACCGCGGACTGGAGTATGGTTGCGTCCATTTGTTGTGGATACTTTTGCGCCGATTTCAGCCGTTCCGCTCTAAAACTGAGCCGCATCGTCCTTCGCTTTCCACAGGAAAGATCAAGGTGCTGTCGCTGACCAACTTCGACACGAAAAGGCTGCAGACCATACTCGAGGCAGGCATCCCCATTGCGAGCAATCAGGTGAGCCCTCTTGGCCCGTTTAACAGATGCCTTTCAAGGAACAGCACTTTTTCTGGAGCACGAGCCAACCGGTTTTCCGGAAGATGACGGCACAGCTTTCTTGCTGAACTTTAGATTACTGATGCACTTTCATTCCCAGAGGATACTCACTGGCTCCACACCCTTTTCCGGTATCTTTATGAGCACGCCTTGCTGTCACTTGTAGAAACTTTTCACACTGCCGGTTTCCGTCACCTTATGCAGGTTCAGCACTCGTTGGTGGACATGCGCCCCCAGGGCGAGATGGCCAAGCTGTGCGAGATCACTGGGGTCAAGCTGATCACGTGAGTGATTTTGAGTCGTGGTTCGATGACTAGAATCAACCCTGGCTGTAGTGAGGCACCCAAGACGTCGTGATTTGATAGCTTGCCTTCCTTCTCTTGAAAGCGTTTGCGAGGAAATCATATTCTCTTTGAGGAGCCGTAATGCGCGCGGCAGCGATGGAGCGCATTGCCGGAAAGAAAAGTGAGCGTTGACAGCAAGAGAATCGAAACTGCCAGGACTTGCAGAAACATGTGACTCTCAACAATAACTTGAACGGACAGGGTTGCATTCGTTCAGGTACGACGCCAGTCATAAGCGGTTCGCTTTGCCGCAGGTACGGCACCGTTATGGGGGGACTTCTGAGCGAAAAGTACCTCCATACTCGAGACCCCAGCAGCATGTTCGGCGGCCCCCCTCTCGACACGCCCTCACTGAACAAGTACAAGCGGGTGAGCACGCATTGGCCAATGAACATCCAACAAGCTTGCAACTGTTACGTACTTGTGTTGTCCTTCGTTTGCGCCGTCATTACGGGAGCGGTCGGACGTATTGACTAGCGAATCAGCGCGACTTCTGAAGACCGACAGGCTTCTTTTGCTCGTTTCTTGCTTCAGCGATCCGGTGCGCCTGACTGTTCCTGCGGATTCGATGATTTTTAGCGTTGTGTCTTCACTTAGTTGTCTTCATTAGCGCTCCCTTGGTCGGCTCCAGATGGTCGACGCGTGGGGCGGGTGGGAGCTGTTCCAGGAACTGCTGCGGGAGACGAAGAGGGTTGCGGAGAAGCATGAGGTCACCATTCCGCTCGTTGCCATGAAGTACATCTTGGATCAAGTGAGTGCTAAGCGAATCCGCCCACATGGTTGGACCATTTGGCAGCCCCGTCAAGCTGAACCTCTCTGCTTTGACGGGTTCATCAAGACGACGAGCGCGCACTTGATGACCGACATCGGCAATTCTTACTTTCAAAACGCTCAACGTTACATGTTGGTCAATGGAAAACATGAAAGCGGTTTAGCCGTGCAGTGTGCAGTCTGTCGGGATATCCTCTCTCAAGGAGACGTTTCCTTCCCTGAACCCCTTCAGCTGTGAAGTGATCTGGCCTTGACTTTATTTGGGTCAGCCAATGCTCTACCTCCGAATGCACTTTGACGTGGACGCCAAGTCCAAGTGATCGCACTGCGGTCTTGCGAACTCATCATTCGAGATGTTCTCACTTTCTTTTGCAGCCGGCTGTTGCTGGTTCTATGGTTGGTGTGAGGCTAGGACTGTCGGAGCACATCAAGGAGAATAGGAAAGTCTTTCCCCTCACTTTGGATGAGGAAGATAGAGGTCGGATCGACTCTGTTCTTCAGAGGGGAAAGGATCTTACGCGAGTGATAGGGGACTGCGGTGACGAGTACCGAAGAGGTTAGCTTGACTCAGGTAGTACAGTTTTGGCATTGGGAGGCATCGTTGTGACCACGTCTTGGAGGTCTTCTGGTGGTTATGAAGGATACCTCTAGATTCATAGACTCACTCATAGCGTGTCAAAACCCACGAGCATACGTGTACAAAATCGGAGAGAAAAAAGGATTCGAGTAGCCGAAGGATGTTCCGAGGCTGCACAATCGTGCATGCGACAATACAAATACAAACTGAGAGGGTTTGATAGGTGTCCCTTACCATTTTTAACGTGCTGTGGCATGAGTTCTCTGACACCCTTTTGCACATGCTCTCTCTGTATTTGGTGCACTGTACGCATTGGGTGATTGGTGAACTTGTTCAAATATTGCCATGATGTTGATCCTCATTGATGAAAATACAATAAGCTGTAGAACCGTATGTATGCCAATATATCCTTATAATGAGATGACATGCGATCTAATAACCTGAAGTTGCTCCCATTGAGTTCCGTTACAATGCATGGTCGATCATTGAAAGAAACCATGATCGATGCATGACGGACTTATTACCATATCGCCGGCCTGAAAAGAAATGGACGCTACTAGCTACTTGATCAGCATATATATGCGCCGCGGCCCGGCCGCGCGTGCATCATCATGCACTGGCCGGGGGTTTCGGGTTTTAGGGTGAGGGGCCGCGCGGGCGGGGGCCCCCCCGAGATGACCGCGGCCGCCCGCTATATCCATCGCTTATGAAGCGCGTGCAAGCACGTGTCTTGTCGGAAGGGGTACGCAACCCAGCGCGGCCGCGTTTCCCGCGAGCTCGGATTATTCTAGAAGGTAAAACATAGATTTCTCGTCGAAGCGATGAATGCATTCCGAGCACTGGATCCTTTCGACGACACTGAATTCATGTCTCTCGCTTGCATCTACCCTGTGTGGGCTTTGGGACGGCCACGCCATGCTTTCAAGAGCCGTGAGCTGAGCTTTGCTTTCAAGAAAGAACTCGAGAGAAGAGGCTTGGCTTCACTCGCATCAAGACGAGCACCGCTGTTGCGGCTGCCCAGCTCTTTAAGGAGAAAGGGACGTGTGTGGAGACAGTTTGGGCATTCGGGGTGGAGCACTGTGGTGGATGTTTTTCAAGGTGTGAACTTGCAGTAAGAAATCGCACCTTTGACCGCCAGCAATCATGGGGGTGATGCAGGGGGGGCAGATTGCATCAAGGGCGTTGCGCCAGATCGGTCAGGTGGCAGGAAAGCAGCAGCGCATTGGCGGGCTGCTGGTAAGTTAGTGGTGGTTGTGAAGGGAGTCTCTTATCAACATGCATTACGGTCTGTGATCTTTGATTGGAAACAATTGGTTAAAGGGGTATCGTTGTCTCCAATGCTGGCGCCGGGCTGGTGCATGCACCGCCTTTGCTTTTTAATACGAGTCTGAAGAAGTGGACAGCTGGCCAGGGTTTCCGGTGTGTGGATGGAGGTTAGAGTGTGGCGATATCATGGTGGTGTGTAAAAGTGCCAATGTCTGCACTGTATATTGTCTAATCTGGCCACTGTCCCTCTTTTCTGCTGCTGTTAGTGGGTTTATCAAATCAGGATTTGTGGATCTTTACAGCATCATTTCCTGTTGCAGCAGGGAAAGCAAGTCGATCAGACTTCGGCCGGGGCTTTCGCCTCATCTTTTCTGCAAAAATGGATGGTGCCAGCTCGCGCATACAGGTGAGATGCAGTGGAATATTCGAAAGGTACTCTTATATCTGTATGTTCGTGAAGATCTTTGAAGGATTGCAACTTATTGAAAGTCATCAGCAACTTTTTTCAAAGTATCCCCTGGTGTTGTCAGTATCCTGGTGGCACAGCTTTCCTGACAAGTTTAAGCTGTGCACCATTACCAACGAGTTACTCAGATCTTCTCGGTTGTTCGATGACATTGAGGATTGTTCAGTTGTACTTGCGTTTTCCGATGCTCTCGGCGAACCGGGATTTTCAAGGCCTTTTTGCAACATCCATCTCTCATCAGATTGTTTCACAATTGATGGACTTGCTGCTTTGATCGTGCCTGCATAGATCAGCATGAATCAGTGGATGTCATCCTTGCAGTGCGGCGTCAGGAGGCGACGTGATTGGAATAGATCTGGGGACCACGAACTCGTGCGTCTCAATCATGGAAGGGAAGGTGAGAGCATATTGCAACTTATTGAAGCTAGTTGAAATTTTTGCTGCCCTTGTACATAACTGCTGTTTGCTCTGTTTCAAATTGAGATCTTGAAGTTACTTGTGAAGTGTCACCGAACGGATCGCCTGTCAGCTTTTATGTTTTGGGGGGTTCTGTGAGGTTGTTTTAGCTTGTGCTAGAGTTCTCTCGACCTCTCATCCTCTCTGGTAAAGTTGATCGAAGCCTCACATCGTTCTGCTGGTGTACAAGTCCCATTTATTCTGGTATTTTTGGAGCAGCTCTTCTGGATTTTTTTCTTGGCGCTCTTCGTATGATTTGGACCTGTCATAACCACCTTTGTATGGTGAAAACAGATGTGGTAAGATAAGTTCATGAAAAGCTGTAGTATCGAAATTCTTCTGTAGAGGTTTCCAATCATGTTTGAGAGGCTCCACCCTTCTCCCCTGCTCCGCAAGTTCACGTCATGAGAACTTTTCCCGTCTTAGCTTATTCTGACATTCCAAAAGATGTTACGTTTCGTGGCAAGGAGGCTGTCCGCACTACCTGTGACCTTCACAGAGGTAGTCAGCATGCGATGACGTGTCTAGTATCCATGAATAAGAGTTCCTCGGTAGTAGGCGTAGTGTGCGCTTCAGTGAATTCATCCTATCGTTTCTGCAGGCTCTGAGCAGTTGTTATACTGGTGGAAGAGAAGAAGACACTCCTTGACACTTCTTCCATCACTTCTGCAGGCCCCCAAAGTCATTGAGAACGCTGAGGGTGCCCGGACCACTCCGTCAGTGGTGGCATTCACACCAAAGGGTGAGCGCCTGGTGGGACAGCCTGCTCGCCGGCAAGCCATCACTAACCCGCAGAACACGCTCTTCGGTACCAAGCGGTTGATTGGCCGCCGGTTCGATGACGCGCAGGTAAGCGCTCGGAGCATGGACACTTGTGGTTCTGACTTTCGTTCTAGTTGCCTGTCAGTCAGTATCGTTGGTCATGGTGCGTGGTGCAGATAGTTTTAGGTTTGTTGCGGAAGGGTTTTACAAAACGTGGGATATTACTGTGTGCATCTGTCATGCTGACTCGATTGTTGCAAGTAGCTGGAGAGTTTGTTCACTTAAAACCTGTGTGTCGTGGAGGGTGTCACCAGGTAAAAGTGCTTAACGGAAGGCAGGCTAAGCATCCCGGTGGGATTTCCACAGGAACTGGCCTGTATGGTGGGACTTTTACGGTGTTCGATGGGGTTCACCTTTTGAAGAACGGCTTTTGCTTTCGTCACCCATCTCCTTCCCTTACGGTGTTTTCTCTTACGAAAGCCTGTTGACGAGCTTGAGCAGGCCTTTTGAGAAGGTGGCGATCAGTGGCCTGTGGCATTTGTGAATCACAGGATCGAACTCGAGCAAGGCAATAATAAGATCTGTTCTCCACTCGTATTGGGGCCTTATACGGAAATCTCCGTGTTTATTCTTGCAGACGCAGAAGGAGATGAAGATGGTTCCGTATAAGATTGTGCGCGCCCCTAACGGCGACGCCTGGGTGGAGGCGGCAGGCCAGCAGTTCTCCCCCAGCCAAGTGGGGGCGTTCATTTTGGGCAAGATGAAGGAGGTGAGCGGATTCGAAATTCTTGAATTAAGGATTGCATAAAAGGTTTGAGATCAAGATCAGGCTCAAGGAGGGGGAGGGGGAGGGGGGAGGGGAGAATCGAGGGATCTGACCAACAGATACCTTGGAAGGTTCGAAGTTTCGATCAGGTTGAAAGTGGAGGAGGGAGTCGATCAATCTTTGAGCCGTACGCTTCGTTTTTACTGTAGAACGTCCAGTTGTTCATCAGCGCATACTATGGTGCGGCGTCAGGTCAAGAATTGCCGTAAAATGGCTGGAGCGTTGTGGTTCTCCGGGTTGAATGTTTCTCAGAGTAACACATTTTCTGAGTAAAACACCTGCGTTCTCGAAATGGAGTACAGCCATCAGCAAGGGCCGTCACAGGGAATCCCACTTTGATTCAAAGCCAGAGCCAAACGAGCCAGATTCAGTGGCCGGTCTCCCCTGACACTACCTCAAATCTCTGCAGACTGCGGAGGCATACCTAGGCCGGAGTGTTAACAAGGCCGTGATTACGGTTCCTGCCTACTTCAACGACTCCCAGCGGCAGGCCACCAAGGATGCTGGCAGGATCGCAGGTACTTCTCGATGTACCTCTCGATTAGATAAGCAAAACTCTTGATGAATCCAAGCCCTCAGGCAAGATGCCCAGTAAAAGCAAGCCCTTGACCCAGCAATATACACGAAAGGCTTCGGCCGCTCGGCACTGCACCCACCCTTACCCCCTAACTAACCGCCACCGGTCCTAGCACTGTCTCTCTACTGTTTTCTGAGCTTATTGTTCGCTGCATCGATCAGTCTTGTTGCTCACTGAGTCGATTGTTCGGTGCATTTGTCGATATCATCGTTCACTCAGCATATCATTCTTTGCATAGGTCGATGTTTTAAGTTCGCTGAGCTTGCCGTAAAGTTGTTGACTGGTATCGATCGCAGGGCTAACGGTGGAGCGAATCATCAATGAGCCGACGGCAGCGTCCCTGGCATACGGTATCGGGAACCAAAAGGAGGGGATCGTGGCAGTATATGATCTGGGGGGCGGCACATTCGATGTGTCGATCCTGGAGATCTCGGGGGGAGTCTTTGAGGTGAGGATGTATTGCCAACGTGGAAGCTCCGTAAACGGGAAAGCTGAATCCTGGCGATCCAGGGCGTGAAGGCTGGGGTTTCCTGTTAGCACAGAAGTTCCAAGAGATTTGCCTGAACGCTTCTTGACCTAGAACGCTACAAACAATCACTGGAGTCTGGGCCGGTCTGATGTCTGTCGCATGCTCCCAACTCTTTTACCCTTAACAAGTAAACGCTGCGTTTGCCAAGTCGAAATGCTTTTGGAGGTGCCGTCGACATCGGTTCTTGGTGGCGACACCCGCTGTGCTTTCTAGTATCGAATTGAACCGCCATTTCAGCTGATGTGTTTCTGCCTCAGGGTGTCTGCTTGCATTCCCTGCTTCGTGTCAGGTAACTGAGGCGAAGAACGTCGAGCTGTTTCTGGTTGGCGACGACTTGGCAACGGGCTGCTGCACTATTTGGTCCTTCGATTTTTTCGACTTTTATGGTTCCGAGATTGTCAACCAGAGCAGTTTCAACCTCTAATTCGCTCTTCATTCGGGACGAAGGCGGCGATAGTCGAGAGGTGTCTAGGCGGCGACGAGATTGACAACGTATCTTGCACTAATGGGTCATTAAGCATCAGCTCATTATCTCTCTTTCATAACATTTCTTGTGATCAAAAGCACATTTATTAGCGCTTCGTGTTTGCGGGTGAAGGCGACAAACGCGCGACACGTTCCTAGGCGGCCCAATTCGACGATCCGCTTGCACTTTTCTACTGACTTCTCGCTTCAGCTGTGGATACAATAAGCACTTGGCTTACCGCTTCTCACTGCTGTGTAACCTCAGGTGAAGGCGACAAACGGCGACACGTTCCTGGGCGGCGACGACTTCGACAACGCGCTGCTGCACTTTTTGGTGGACACGTTCAAGGCGGACGAGAACATCGACCTCACCAAGGACCGCCTCGCGCTGCAGAGGCTGCGCGAGGCCTCCGAGAAGGCCAAGATCGAGCTCTCCTCCACGCTGCAGACGGAAATCAACCTGCCCTTTATTACCGCAGACCAAACAGGTGCGCACGTTATGTCTTTGTGAAACTCAGCTTGAACGGTCTTTTCTTTTTTGGGAGCCGGGGCTTTATGGTTGGTGAGGTGGGGCTACCAAGATCAAGCTCTCCTCCACGCTGCAGACGGTAATCAACCTGCCCTTCATTACCGCAGACCAAACAGGTGCGCCAATTTGACACGATCCTGACCATCGGATTATCTTTCCTTCGCTGTTCAAGGGAGGGTGGTCAGATCTATGTGACCAGCGAGATTTGCCATCGAGGTTCAATCGTTCTTCATGCTGCTGAGAGGGATCAAATTTGTCCTTGATTACCACGGGTGTCATAGCTGCGTATTCCGGGCTGGTTACGGTGGCTGACGGGCCGTGAAGAAGGTTTTCCTTCCTCGGCGCTCTTGCATTGCTGGCGGTTGTCGGTTTCGTACTTCTTTGACGCTTGCTGTTGACAGGAAAAGGCAGACATTGTTTTGGAAGTGTCCCCTCGTCGACTAAGCATGCCCGAGCAAAGCGGGCTAAGCGGGATGGTCGAAAGGTCCCGTGCTCGAGTTTGGAACACCTCCATCAAAAGCTCTGTCCGGTGATTGGTGTACGGGTTTCGAGCTACACGCCATTTGCCCGTTTTACAGGCGCCAAGGCAGCCGAACGCGATCTTCGTGAGCGGTCTTAGTGCAGTCCGAAAGTTTACCAAGCTTCGAGCTTCCATGCAGGTCCAAATTGACTCATCTCAGCCTTTCGGTTCGACTGGCTACTGAGGGCGTCCCTTTGTTTTCTGCAGGCGCCAAGCATCTGAACGTGACCCTGACCCGGAGTAAGTACGAGTCGCTGGTGCAAGACCTGCTGGATCGTACCAAGCAGCCCTGCAGGTCCTGCATGAAGGACGCCGGGATTGAGGCCAAAAACATTGACCAGGTAGGATTTCACTTTGGGGCCTGGTATCTCACCTCTTTGTATATGAAAGTCAGTTATGTTTCATTTTGCAGAACGGGGATCGCCCACATTAGGGTGTCAAGAACGGTGCTGAAGGTCAATCGCGGAACCGAGTTTGTTAGCTTCACACTCACGGCCCTCAGGCCCCCTTTTTTATTCTTGTTCTTCAATGTGAGAGAATGCCACTCTCGGATGTGGCTTCCTAGGTAGCATACCTATGATAGTGTGCGGTTGATGCGTGCTCTTTTGCTATTCACCACTTCTCACCATGCTCAAAGATCCGAACATGTTTCCGGGAAATTCCTAGCCCTGATTGAATTGGTCGACGACTGTGGAAACCAGGTTCTTCAGGCCTCTGAAATTAGTTTCAACCAGCGTCTCTAACACCGCTGCCAGAAGGTCTTGTTGGTGGGCAGCACGACCCGCATGCCCAAGTGCGAGAAACGTGCGCGAAGAATCACTCGTTAACTCGTTCAGCCGATTCAAGCCGTTTCAGTCTATCGGGTTTTGAGTCCGCTAATTTTGGGTCCGACCCCTAAATATCAACTCTTACCGCTCTCGCTAAACATTTACGCAGGTCCTGCTGGTCGGCTGGCATGACTTGCACGCAGAATTTCGCGCAAGATCCACAACTGTTTCTGAAATGTTTTCGGGGGCGTCAAAAATAGTCTCAATGCTTTGTTACCCGAACCCCTCGAGCCATCAATAACCAGCCTCCGATAACCCCTCCCCACAGGTCCTGCTGGTCGGCGGCATGACCCGCATGCCCAAGGTCCAGGAAATCGTGCGCGAGATCTTCAACCGGGACCCCAGCAAGGGTGTGAATCCGGATGAGGTCGTGGCCATGGGGGCTGCTATTCAGGGGGGGGTGCTCAAGGGCGATGTTAAGGACCTGCTTCTGCTGGATATTACCCCCCTCTCGCTGGGAATTGAGACCCTGGGGGGCGTATTCACACGGCTGATCAACAGGAACACGACGAT
>DF237139.1:8319-114484 GCA_000708835.1 Klebsormidium nitens | reverse complement strand
TTTGCGAGTTCGATCTCGGATGACGATCAGATTCGTGCACTGAAAGGCTCTGTTTGTGACCGACCGACGGTTTTCTTGCTTGCCCCTCATTCCACGTCGCTGAAGCTTCTGACTAACTCCTGACCTGGTCCGCTGTTTCTGCAGAACGGTATCGTAAACGTAAACGCCCGTGACAAGACGACCGGCAAGGAGCAGGTGCGTTGTCTTGGAGCCGTATTGTCCCCCTTCTCCCATTTTAAATAGACGCTGACACACTCATAAGAACTTAGAAACTGCTTGGTTTACCCGGATGAGAAGGTTCCGCTTGGGGCACCGTTCGTCAAATCAGCGCACCTGTAAGGATGTTTGTAAGGCGTACGACTATGAGCGAATGTGAAACAGATCCATACGGGTGAGTCGTAGCAAGTTTTCCGGTGAGCCCGTGCTTTACCTGTTGCCAGGACAACAATCGGTCGTTCTTCGTAGAACGCAAAGTGACTTCATCAGGAAGTTGCAAATTCACTTCGTGACGCTTCGTTTCGATTCAACCTTATCAAACTGAACAGTGCAACGGCCTGAGTCGATTACTTTTTCTTGGGCCACACAGGTCGAAAAGCAGGTCTTTGTTGCTCAAGCAATGTCGGTTCTTCTCCCTTCCGGTTCGACTCGTCCTCAATTCAGTCCGCTCAATTTTCTGCTTAGGCGGAATGCAAATAGGCAGAGGGGAGTTTGAAAGGCTATTTTGCTACTCTAGTGATTGTTTACGGCTGGCTGAAAACAATCTGCGTCTTCTTTTCTACTCGGGCGACCGCCCAGAAATAGCCAGGCCTACGGAGTCGCCTTTTTTGAAGCACACAGTAGTCTGAACGTCGGGGAGTGGGCCTGGCGGTTTTGCAGACTATCACAATCCAGTCCTCGGGGGGCCTCACTCAGGCAGAGATTGACCGTATGGTTTCCGATGCCGAGGAATTCGCGGCGCGGGACCAGGAGCGGCGGAAAGTCACCGAGGCCAGGAACGAGGCCGACTCGCTGGTATACAGCTCCGAGCGCGCGCTCGACGAGCATAAAGCAAACCTTTCGACGGTGAGAGCCGCCAACCGTTACCGTCCACCAAAACCGTTACCGTTTGCTTGCAGCACATTACCATCCGCTCCTCAGGCGGGCTGTCTCAGGCCGACATTGAGCAGATGGTTCGCGACGCCGAGTCGTTTGCCGACAAGGATAAGGAGCGTCGGGCGCTGATAGATCTCAGGAATGAGGCCGATGGGCTCGTGTATTCGTCCGAGAAGAATCTAGAGACGCACGGAGCAAACATCTCCCAGGTAAGGGGGCCCGAAGCAGGCGAAAGTCTGCCTTGCGCGGGGCTGTGAACTACAGCCGAGCTGACAGCGCCAGTCCTTGTCCTCTTTTTCACAGCCCAAAATGGATGATTTCGAAGGATCCGAACCTAATTATTTAAGAACGGGGCTCGACAGATTTAGGGTTTTAGGGTTTTAGGGTTTTAGGGTGATTTTTGGCTCCGAAGCTGGAAGGCTTGGGTGACGAGATTGGTTCGAGCTCCTCGTCCTGCCCTGGCCTCTCCCTATGTTTAACATGCCAGAGGGTTTATGACCGGAGTAAGTCAAGCTGCCTGCACCTTTCCGGACTCCTCGGCACAGGTATAAAGTCTGTCTGGCGCAGCTCGTCTCATTGAAATCGTTCCGGGTTTGACCTGACATTCTCTGTTAGGTGCTTCCCAATGCAAGGTCTTCTTTATCTTTGACTTTTGATGTTCTGCGTAACCTTGGCCTTAATCCTTGCTTTGACGATCTTCCTTTCGCCTAACTTGCTGAACTTTGGGCCAAGATCAAGGGCGCGATGGAAGCCGTCCGAAGCCCCTTGACCAAAGAAAGCGCGGGCTAATTTCTTCTGAGGAAATGTTTTTATCCTTTGACAGTTTTTATTTCTCACACTTTGCAGGATTTGTAGACGAGACAGAAGTCAGCCATTGAGGCCGTCTGAAGCGCCTGATTAGCGCGACGCAGACGGACTTGTTCACCAGAGGACTATGGGTGTTCCGACATGTCCCTTTGCATGATGTGCAGGTCGTAGACAAGATCAAGTCAGGCACCGAGACCGATCGAAGCACCCTGACGAGCGAAAAAGCAGACGGAGTAATTCACCAGAGGTTTTTGCGTATGCTGACAAGATCCCCTTCTGCATGGTTTGCAGGAGTCATAGACGATACCAAGTCAGCGATGGAGGCCCACCGGCCCCCCTGACTAGCTAAAATGCGGACAGAAACTTTTCAGATTCTCTTTCTGACGGAGTACTTTTTGCACGACTTGCAGGAGCTCGTAGATGAGATCAAGTCAGCGATCGAGGCCCTCCGATCCACCCTGACCAGCGAAAACGCGGACGACATCCGGTCGAAGGTGGAGGAGCTGCAGAAGGCCATCATGAAGATCGGGACGGAGCTGGCCAAGAAGGCTGGTGGCGGCGGCGGCTCAGACGGGGGTGCCGCACAAGAGCCGGAAGTAAAGGAGGCCGAATACGAGGAGCCCAAAAACAACGACAAGAAGTAGGGAGCGTCGGAATAGATATTGTCAATACGTGATGATGACTTAGGCAGAGGTGCAGGGGACTATGCAAGCTGCCGTCGGAGGGTCGGGTTAATATGTCAATGTCAGACTGAGACTGACCCGCTTAAGCATATAACTAAGAAGTGCGTCCGACCATTGAGTCATGTTAGATAAATCTGGTGAATCAACATATGATGTCCGACCGCTTTCCGGACTCGACGTAGTTCTCTTTCGCATGCATGCATTCGGCACAACCTCAATGGCCATATGCAACCGAAATTATCACGCATGCACAAGCTAGTAAACACATGCAGGACAGCTGATGGGCTTATCGGGTCCGCCCAGGTACGGGCCTTCTCCGGTGGTGTATTGAACTGGCAAATGTCCGATCGGTCCGCGGGGTAAGACTACACATTGAACTGGCAAATGTCCGATCGGCCCGCGGGGTAAGACTACACAATTTCCGGCGGAACATAAGAATCTGACACTCGCATTATGTGCCATATGGCATGCCGCCGGTTGGTCGGATCTGGACATTATATAATCAACTTAGCGGATCGAGACTCTAGTTATTGATGATATCGGCCTTCGCATACATGGTAATGATGAGTACTTTCAACATGCTATTTGTTTGCATGGCATTCAAGTTTTCAAATTGTGGATATATAACTGTGAGTGCACCATCAGCCTGGCATTAAAAAACACGAAGCTGACGTGTCCTGAATGAACGACTGACAATCCGAACCGCATCTTGCTGTTGACGATTTGCATGACGCCAACGTAGATCGGGCCGCTGTCCTAGTACAGGCTTGCTTCTGATAAAGACGGCTCAGTTTTTGCAGAACCACGAAACGGCTCTGAGAAAACCTATTTGACTGTATGGTCAACAGCCAATGACGAATCGTCAAGGTATTCGTGACTCCACGTGACCAAATTGCGATGGTGGCCAGATCTGCAAAGCAGCAAGAACCATAGTCAAATCTTATGTTGTCGCCTGAAATGAACAGAAGGTCCTCTTGGATTCCGTCTTCAATGTGTTGATTCGCTCCTAGTCGGCAACCCTCTCGTTGCATTGACAAGTGTGCTTCATTCGACCGCAGTAAAGAAATCTCACGACAATCAGGTCTTGAGTTCTAAAGAGTCTTTAGGCGCAAGCGGCTTGTCATTAAATAGCCCCATCAAAAGCTCAAGTAGCTTTTTGCCAATGCTCCGTTCGTCTCGCGAAGCGCAGACACACCGCAGGAGCTCAATGGAAACAACATAGCGAAGCAGACCATTGTCTGGCTGATCGTCCCAGCTCCTAAAATTGGGTTAAGCATCCGGATCATGACTCTGGCCCCCTTAAACTACCTTTTCATAAGTCAAATCCAATCGTGTGCACAAGAGTTTCAAAATGGATAGGCATTAAGTTGGCAACCGCAAAACATTGAGTAAAACGTACTTTCCCCCACCAGACAACCTCACCTTGAAAACAACTTTCCCCTTCACGAGAGCGGCGGGGACTGGCCCGTACTCGCGACTGTCTCGAGACACAAACTGGTTATCGCCCTGTAACCAGACGTGGCCTTTCGGAACCTGCGGAAAAGTACGGTTTGTGAAATTCGCTTCTGCTTTCCTCCAAAACCCGAAACTATGTCTCGACAAGCTTACTTCTGTTCAGATCTTTCTTTGTAGAACAAAAGGAAGTCGGGAATTGAGCCGTTCATAAAGCCTCCTCACTCGTGAAACGACAATCAGTAAAAAGACGTGCTTTTAGGTGCAAATTTGGAAATGCGTAGGCGTCCCGGTTGCAACTCTTAAAGCTGTCGTAATCCTGCTGGGAAGGCGACAGCATTTGAGAAGACTCCGTGACTTCCTGGGCATGCTGTCAAAGTTGACGGGCTTAACACTAACCACCAAACACTGGCCCTCGAGCATCCTTCTGCAAGGGCGCTGCATTTGAGTCGATTCATTGTTGAACTTGGGCTCTCACAATTGAGTGCGTTAAAAGCTCCACCAAAATACTCCGAGTTTAGAAGCAGAGCAGCACGCATGCCACCGAACAACTGAGAGAAAACTTCCATTCAGAACTCACTGTCACTAATCGTATACTATCACGAGGCATCGTAGGCGGCACCCGTATCCGATCCCCCTCTAGCCCCAGTATCCGTTTGCAGATGACCGCGTTTGGATTCCTGGGGGACTGCGCCGTCACGACGTCTCCCGCTTTCAGCCGGCCCAACCGGGGGGAGATGTGCTCGACAAAAATGATGTTTCCTTCCGCGTTGAAGCTTGGAAGCATGCTGGGGCCGACACACTGCGCAAAGCAGGGAAGGACCATGACTTTGCTGATTGATGATACGGTTGCTATTTTTCATTGGACAATTTTGCGCAACTGAAGTTCCTGGTCTGAAAAGGGCTTTGCTGAGAATGTTGAAGTGCCAGATCTGCGAACCTTGAAAAGCTAGGGCAAGAACTGCATCTGGATACGAAGTAAAGTCCACGAAACGGAAGCATCCCACCTGCTTTTCAACAAAATGGTTAACCTTCTCTTACTAGGCCCTAGTCAGCAGCTTGACGGGTCAATCTATTCCAGCAACCCTCATAGTCATGACCTGGAATCTTCCAATTCTCCCGTTCTCAAAACTGCTGGTTTGTTAGCTCGAGAAGCAAAGAACTGACAGCTTACTGTGGTCACATCCATCACATAGGTGCCGAAGCAGTAAATGAACGATCCAAACTGGACCACCACCCCCGCCCTCTCTAGCATCTCTTTAGCCAAGGGCCTCAGAGCCTGGAACATACTCATGATGTCAACCTCTTATGTCACCGCTGATGTCACCTCTGCCGGCTCATCATAAGCATTTAAACCTACGTTGGGCCTGCTGCCAGTGCGGAGGCTTTGAGGAAAGCTATTGTGCTTAAAAGGGAGAAGGCAAACTGGTGCAGCAATCCTGCTGTGGCTCAACAAGACCTGTCCTCTGTGCCTCAACTTCTCTTATTCCAGACTGTCAAGATGTCATCTCTGCCGGTTACTTGATTCCAGCTTTGCGCTTGCTGCCAGTGCAAAGGATTTCGGAAAGAAGAGAAAAGCTTCCTTCTTGCAGCTGGAGGGAACCGAAGAGAGGCAGCATTCCTGCGAGGTTCCTCAACAAAGACGTGCCCTTTACACCTCAGAATCCTTGCAATCTTCCGACTGCTACGTTTCTAGCAGATGAAAATGGAGACAAACCTCCCGGCTGTAAATTGTAATAGAATTACGTTGGATGGGCGCTATCTTACATGGAAAGAAGCGTCTTTCTTCTTCAAATTTGTCATTTTTTTCCAGCAGCACATCCAAAAGTGCGAATTCTCGCAGACAGAGCCTGCGGTAAGAACCGTCTCCAAACTGGTGAAGAGTGCCGTTCCTTGGCAAGCCCGGTGAAGTCCAAGTGAGTCTATTTAATATTGCCGTGGTAATATCAAACCAACCGACGGCCTTGGGAAGACGGCAGATTGGTAAAGTATTCACACAGTCCAGCTTCCTGCATGGGTGGAGCTTCTTGTCATCTGCAGTTAGACTGCATGATGTATCAGATTCATGTTCTGGTACTAGTACTACTGCTACAGTGCAGCTAGCTGCCCTGACAAAACTAGCAAAGCAGTGAGCAGGACGGGTCTCTGAAGCGCTCAAATCCTTGTCCAACTAGCACTCTCCTCGAGCCAGACAGAATGCCTTTGCTTCCGCTTCTGTGAAGTCTGCTGGTTGCACCTAGCTTTTGAAATGGGGAGAGGGGCAATGGGCTACGAGCAGGCCTCCGACAACGCAGACGGCCGCACCGCCTTCCGCAAAGCTGAGAAGCTGTACAAGCTGTACACTGAGCGGAATCCCAAAAGCGGTGAAAGTGGTAAAGGCAGCAGGAAAACGAAGCAGGAGGTGGACTTGTCAGGCGTGATTGACCTGAATCGCATCCAGGAAGATGGCGCCTATGCTGAAGAAAGAGGTGCGCAGAGGTTGGAGAGTGGATGTAACCGTCCCACGTACATCCTGCATTCGCATCCAGGTAAGGTGCAAGTGGTTTGGTCTCTCAATCGCTCTTTGACTGGCGGCGCTTCTTGCCCTGCTTGAGTAGGTACACCATACTCAGCGCTCTGCATTTGCATGCCCTTGTCAACTCCTCCCAATTTAAACAGGCATAGCACCTACCTCTTAGCTCTCAGCTGCTCTTCTTAGCCCCTGCCACTGCAACAATGAAGCGCACTCGTTCAGATTCTACAGTTGGTCCGTTCACAGTCGTTGGAACAGCTACGCATCACTTCCAGTGCAACCGTCTATGTTCAAACGCCCAAGTTAGAACAGATTGAGTCGTGAGAATCAACCCCATCATAGAGCTCACATAGATTTCAAGCTTACAGCCAAGTTCGCAAGTTCATCAAACGTGTGATTGATTCTGCAGGTCTCTACCTTGTGCCTGGTGCAATCCCTGTTTGCAAACAACAGTACTGGATCCAACAAGCGCTGGAAGTCTTTCCTGAGCCCCCAAACCGCACCAATCACAATGCAGAGTACGGTCCAGTAAAGGGCCTCTGGGGCTTAGCACAGAAAGAGTTGAAGTCTCAAGCTGATGCAAACACAGTACGGTCTGTGAAAGCACAAGCAGAGCGAGTCTCTGGAACGGCTTCAAACGGCGGTTGTTCAAGACTGAATAGAAGGGCAGAGAACGGGGTTCGTTCCACAGAGCTGGAAGGCACAGGAAGCCGGTCTTTGACGTTGGAAGCGGAATCGCTGGATCCTGGCTCGTCTTGTTCAGCTGAACCGGTGCACGCTTCAAGCAGAAAAGCAGGAGCCTCATTTCAAAACGGGCATTTGGACGCTGCGATTGAAGGACCAGGCACCACTGGTAGAGCGGAATCCTCCTCCAAAATTACTGATCCTATGTTGAAACGCCGCCCCTCGGCTGCAAAACTCTTGCGGAAGCTCCGATGGGCTACGCTGGGTTTGCAATACGACTGGTCGTCTAGGAGTTACGATGAGAGCCTGCCACATGCGCCGTTCCCTGCTGACCTGGCCGATTTGGCCGCCAGGCTGGCGGCCCCCGCTATGCGACACCTGTCTGTTCAGAGCGTTTCAAATCCAAATTTTGTTCAGCAACCTCTTCGATCTCCGGATTTGGAACGCTCGGAAGGAGAGTGTCAAACCGGGATTGAAAGTGGGCCGGACAGTGAGAGTACGAGTGAAGGGGATCAAAAGAGTGCAAACGAAAACGTGCGGGGGCGGAAGGATGCGAACGGGAGCGAAGAGAGGCAGAAGACTGAGAAGAGAAGCGAGGGGGGGTGGAAAAGTGAAAGCGGGAGCGTGGGAGAACGGAAGAGGGAGAGTAGAGGTAACGGGGATCTGGAAAGTGAGACTGGAAGAGAAGGGGGGCAACAAATCGGGGAGGGGCCTCCGGGGGGGGAGTGTAAAGCGGGGCGGAAGAGTGAGAACACGAGCGATTGGGGACGGAAGAGTAAAAAGGGCCTCCAGGAAAGAGAAAGTGAAAGTCAATTCGCGGAGTGCAGGAAAGAGGGGCCGGGAAGGGAGTTTCGAGCGGAGGGGGCGATTGTAAACTACTACGGGCCGGCAGATGCGCTGAGTGGGCACTTGGACGACGTGGAAGAGAACATGGATCTGCCGATTGTCAGCATAAGGTAAATGGGTTCAAAGGTCTTCTGATGGAAATTTTTGCTGGAGGTTTTTTTCTTTTGGTCGGACAGGAATGGTTCGCAGCAGACGCGAATCGTTTTCTGCATGTCACCACTCGTACCAGCTGAACGTGTGTTTGCTTCGATCGACTCTCGTCAAGCTTGTCTCAAGTTGAGAGTAAGCGCCACCCAATTGAGAAAGTGTGACCATTCTTGCGGACTGGTCACTTCGCGGCGAAGTGCAATTTTTCCCATGATTGTGCACCCATACAAGTGGAGAAAGAATAACGCTCCTCTTTGATCGTCTCTGCTCCCCTTTTCTGAAAAGCAACACAAGCTCGAGCATCAAGATAAGCTCTCAAGCCATGCCCGTAATTCAGCTTGAGCCCGCGTGTATTCAGACGCGGTCCGCTGCGGACATACTGATTTCGATCTTCCTGAATCCGAGGCATTGCCGCTTGGTACAGTTTGGGATGCAAAGCCCTCTTCCTGATCGGAGGCGAGACACGCGACGTTCCCCCGACGGGCATCTTTCTGCGGAGCGGCGACGTGGTTCTCATGGCGGGCCCTGCTCGAAGATGCTACCACGGTCAGTACGCCCAATCTCACCGTCAGAATCTACATATTTGGAACAGGGCCTCGGTCAACTTGAATGAATTGAATCGAATGGCAACCATGCTCGGAGGATCACTGAGACCCCTTGAGGACCCGAACGGGACTGCGGAAGCCTCATAATTGCTGATGCGTCTGATTGTTTACAAGCTTGAAAGCGTAAAAGAGGACTGTCTGGCATTGGTCCTGGCATGGAAATGAGAACATTGCTGCAGCTCTAAAGAGCATCGAGGCCAAGGCTTAAGTCCATATCCTTCTAAGAAGCATCGAAGCACACAATTGCGTTGATGGATGATAAAACCCGCATGTTAGAAACACGGATTCTCCTTGGGGTCCATTTAAACATGGGCAGGCCAACGGAGGAATGTACCCGGCAATTTGCCGAGCAACACCCAAGCTCGGCCCCTTAAAAGTTGCACCCAAGATCTCAGTCTGCAATCTGTCATTGGGAAACCTGCGGTCTTCGGCGACATGCTGTACTCTCGGCCATACTCAGGAAGCATCCAAGAATCCGTCAAGAACAACATTTTGGGTGCGAATTCTCGAAAAGCTTAAAGGGCCCGAGAAGGAGGCCAAATACGCCGCCCTTCATACCGGGGGCCATGCCGGGCGCCTAGGCCCCTGCTTCCTTCCAACCTCGTGCGGTCTCTGCGCCATTGCTTCGCACAAATTTAGTGGACTCCGCGGAGTCTATTCACCTTTCTCATTGCCCTTTCTACTCCTTATCTCCAGATCACCCTTTTAAAATCGCTCATTCCCTCGTCCCCTCTCCAGGTGTGCCCCGTATCTTTACCGACGCTCTTCACAGCGACCTGCCCCCAGCGATCCAGCGAGACTCTGCCGACACTGACTTCCGGCCGTTTGCCGACTACATTGCGAGTTCCCGCATCAACATCAATGTTCGCCAGGTGAAGTTGAATTCTCCTTCGCTCTCACAAGCAAAGCTGTTGGCAAAGTGTCAGCTGGTATCTTGGAGAAGGAGACTGGTTTTCCGGGAGAGTCTCCCTCGTATGCGGACTAGGCATTCATCGGAATCGCAACTTCGTTCGCCTGCGGGTATTTGTTTTTGTGTGGCCTTGTCGAAACCGAGCAGTTTCTTCCAGCCGCTTTTTGCTGCATACTGTGCGCTTGCTTCCCCCGGGCTACTTTGTATCTAGTACCGTGGCACACCTAGATTCTAGAGCCGCAGGAAAGCAGGTCAACCCGCTCGACAAACTGGGAAAGTGAGGTTATTTCGAGTCGGTTATTGCAAGCGCAACAACGGCCGGCCCGTTGCGGACGTTTCCTTCACGAATCTGCGCTTTGAAACTTTCTCATAGATGTTCAGAGGCCACAAGCGAGTTGTGACAGAGATGCACTTTAACGTCTGGCAGTACCTCAATTCATATGTTCCGACGCGTTTGACTATGCATCATATTCATCTTAAAGAAATGTGATGCAGCTTATACAAAAAACCTAACACTAAATTCAAGAGTTAGTTCGATGGCTTCGTCCTATGATGCATTACTTCTAAGAATGAGTCGCGGTCCTTTGACCAGGGTGTGACAAGTTTCGGCCTCCCCCCGCATGTCTGCTTCATTGCCGAGTGCTACAGATGGCAGAAATCCTCATTAAGTTTCTCTGAATTTTTTGCAGGTGCATTGACGGATCCTATCAACGATTGGAACATTTGTGGGCCTGCAGGATGCTGGCCTGAGCTTGAGTAGAGCTGTGCTAAAACGTCGGCAAACAGATGTCAGAACGCTCCTTCGGACGACTCCTGCGAAAAGGAAGGTGGTAATGTCAGGCAAACGGGGTTTCAATAAGCAGAACTTGTACTCTTGACTGTACGCCAATTTTGGCGGCCGCCGCAAGCCGGGCAAGCCTAAGAATGTTCCTAGGACGCATGGACATCTTGCGGGCGGCCACCTGTTCAGCCAACTGTCCTTAGTGTGCAGATTGTCTTGCAAAACTCAGGCGCGACCCCAACATGGGGTGCATAACTCACGGACCTTGTACAATCCTTGACCATACTGCGGGCAGACTCATAGTTGAGCTCCAGACGTATGCTGCTGAAAATACGTTCGCCGTTGCTCCAAAGGCCTAGGTAGCCCTAGATCCAATGACCATGCTGAATTGACACATGCCGCAGTGCTGGCAGGCACGCTAAACATCTAAAAGACGTAAATACGCAATAGCGGCTAAAGGGAATCCTATCCGGCATCGATCAGCAGGGTATGCACATGCGTTTTGCACGTTGGACACTCTACTGGCGGCATGCAATAAAGTAATCGCATGAATTGCAATGATATGCGCGCGTATGCATGGCCATGCCAGCATATATATGCATGTTGTGCGGCCGCTGCGCCGAATGGAGAAAGCTATGGACCGGCTGCGCATATATGGAATTGATTACTAACTTACGCGCGAAATTTGTTGATTTCGACAGTATACTGTATTCTTGGGCTTCAACTAGGTGCACTGAGATATCGAACTTTCCATCGAAAAGCTAGAGCATCTTGAGTGCGTGTGTTCAGCCCCTAGGCCGGGGCCCAAGCTTCGCCGACCAGGTATGAGTATGCAACACAGTGTACCAAGTTATATGTGTCTTAGTAGCTGTTCCTACCCGACATAACGACGCAACCAGGCAACGGCGTCTTCATGCGCACCCTTTTCTCATGACCTTGTTACCGTTAGTCGAAAGGCAGATCCACGGCGAGAACACAAACCCAAACATGATTGAACGTCTCCTTATTTTACTGCTCTCATGTCCAACACACCAATCTATTCGGAGGCTTTTTCCAGAGGATCGGCCTCGTTCGACTGCTCAGCTTCAGACCTTGCGTCCTCAAGGTCACTCGAGCCCTCGCCGCTCACTTTCCCCTCCTCGTCCAGGACGCAACGGCGACCCGAGTTCCAATAGTCGTCGCCCGGAATGTTGGCAGCCTGGCGTACAAATTCAAATTAGCTGAAGGGGAGATGTGCAGCTTAGCTAACTTGTCATCATGCATAGCAGCTGAGAAAGTGTGCCAAGGTCGACTTCTGCAAAAGCACCTCTCCGAAAGCGTTCAATATCGGGATTTACTCATTGAGTTTAGAAAGGATCCTGTCCAGCAGAACGTAAACCAAAACCGTATAGTCAAAATCTTGCCAATAATCCGGCCTCACCTACGCGTTCCTGAGTCGACATCTTGCCCAGTCTCGCCCCTCATTTACATTTTTGAAAGGCGTATTCAACTGTTCTTTTCCTCAGCTCCTTTGCTCATGGTTTAGAGGACGAAAAGAGGGGGAAAAAAGAATGCGCTTATGACGCGTTCCGAGCCAGCGAAGACTACTAGATACCGCAAACTTGCAAAACTGGTTCCTTGATGAAAAGCTAAAATCACCGAGGGGATGAAGTCGGTTCAAGCGCGGCTTTTGATAAGAACATCTCGGTGGACGGGAGAGGATGGATAGGCCAAAGCGCTTTCACAAAGACATAGCATGTACTGTGGGTTGAGCTGATTATCAGAAAGTCAGAGACTCTAGACTGCTTTAGAACGCTGCACACAGCAAAGTGAGAGGAAACACCTTTCGAATCGTTGGGGCCGTTTCCATGGGCCGTTTTCATGATTAGAATGTCGTTTCTGAAAGCGGCCAGCTCCGGACAGATTGCTGGACGCAGAAGGTAGACAAGGTCGTAGAGTGACTCGGTTTCTCGCGTACACTTGTCAGCAGAAGAAAATCAAAAGTGATATACAATGATGCTAGATAAAAGCCTGCCGGGAATTGACCAAAGGGGAAGTGATGCAAGTATCAGACTCACATGGAACTGAGTTATCACGAAAGCACCTCCTTCTAACAGTCATGGGCGTCGTCCTATGACTACCTGGCATAGGACTTCAACGAGCATGAAAGCAGATAAGAATGCAAACAAGTAGTTAAATACTTACGTAGCCCACATGCCGCCGGCGATAGATCGGGCGGCCTTGCTCGTTGATTCCAATTGGGGTAGCCTCAAGTCGGTCTTGTTCGAGGCGCTTCTCGATCCTGGCTCGTGCTACAATGTCAGGAAAAACTTCTTCACTAGCCAAAGAATGTTGTGCGGAAAAGTGGCCGTTTGACTTGACCGTGGAGATGCGCACCTTGTACGGCTCAGGCCGGAAAGAGCCAGAGGCGCAGCAACTGTGATTTAGAATCCTCAAATCTGGCAGTCAATCAAATTCTTGGTGACATGATAGAGCAACAGCATAGAGTGCAACCCACAAAACCTAACTTCAGTGTCCACATTAAAAGAAAGAGGTTGACTGGACAGCCATTGAATCAATCAGATGCCTCGACGATGGCAAGAGTCCCACCATCTTCCCGCCGCTTCTTTCCTCTGTCAACCTTGACCGGTGCGGAAGCCCCTGAAAAGCAAAATCAAGGTTAATAGTGTGTTCAGCGGACAATCACGATAATGATTACAGGCATCACAGTACGTATAGCCAACCCATCAAATGCAACAGACAATGCTGAGTGATCGCGTAGCGATGAGTCGCGAGGGAAAACTTCCAGAAGCCTGTTGTTAGCGGTAGTGGAAGGTTCTCACCACTCCCAGCTTGGTCAGAGCCGTCGTGCTGAGCAGGTGCCTGAGATTCTGGTTTTGAATCTGCGGAAAATACAATCGAGCAGTACATAGCCGGCACTTCGCGGCGCAATGAATCCAACATCACCCATACCCGAACCCTTCCTGGCGACATTCAAAGCCGGTCTCTCCCAGTGAAATGTGTCACTTGGTGCGCTCGAATCAAACGAGTGAGCGTTTGATCTGAGGTGCCTTCTCTCAGATCATCGCAGGATGGCACTTGAAACTTTTCATACGGTATCAGAAGGAAACACAGAACTACGGTCTTTTCTGGACGCAAATTACGCGCAGCATTGGCCGAAGGCCTTACTCTTGATTGGCAAGTCAGGGTCTTGTTCCGGAGGTCCGGCCTCCTTCAATGGCTCCGCTCCGGAACTTGCGTCCTCCTCATTGCTCGAGCCCTCACCGCTCGGCCCCTCCTCCACGCACCCCATGCCTAGGCGACCCGACTCCCAATAGCCCGGAGGAATGATAACCTGCTGTTCAATTCAGATTAGCTCTTTATGGATGCTATTCAGCAGGCAAAATCAGGTGATTTGTGGGTCGACGTCGGGCAAGGAGTTAGACATCACTAGCAAACCCCTTCCGCAAGGCGTTTATTCTCGGAATGTATTCACTAAGCCCAGATATAACCAGGAAACAATCCCCCAAAAATTAGCACAGCGTAAACGAGTTCGGCATATTAAGCCCGGCGTAGTCTAAGGGTCACATTCTGAAATCGAAGACTTTGCTCTTGATGCGGAGGACAAAGCATGGGGGTAGGATGCGGTCATGACGCGTCTCCATGCTGCGGAATCCGAAGGCCTTCCCCACAACAGCTCCCTTGATCAACTCTAAGGGGCCGGCTTTACGGAGGGGTTCGACCATCAAGGTGGTTTTGAGCGCGTTTTGGGTTCATGAGCTCAGTGATTGTCAAAATAAGGAGAGGTCAAAGCGGCGCCTCCACCAAGGCATAGGTGAAACCAGGAAACAGGCCACAGACGCTCCTTGGCCGGGACTGTGAACCAAGTATCGGATCACATTCAATGGAAGGGGACGGCAATAAGACTCAGCTCTGAACGACGGACACAGGAAACCAAGAAAGATGGTCAAAGCCTGCTGAAAAGATACGAAAGGAAATGTGTTTCGGAGCAGGATTGCAACACGAAACTGTCCGCTGAGGAACTTATCAGTCCGAGAAGCCACCTGGTGTAAAACACCTTGATAAGGATAAGACCAGACATGGATTGAGAATATGTGTAGGCAAACTTACGTAACCCTGTTGCCGCCGCCGATAGATCGGTTCGCCTTGCTCGTCGACTCCGATTGGGGTAGCCTCGAGTAGGTCTTGTTCGATGCGCTTCTGGATCCAGGCGTCTGCTGCAATGTCAAGGAAAGTGCATCGATAATCACAGTGTGTTGTGCAGCAAAGTCGCCGATCAGCTTGACCAGGGGAGATTGCATTCTAGAATAGAATGGCCAGAGAGGCAGGAGCTACTCTTTGTTGAACCTTCACCTACAGTTCAATTATCCTGCTGACATAATAATAATGCAAACAAGCAATTGCTTAAAGATTCCTGGTACTCAAAGCATAATTCGGACATTGTTTCTTGACGTAGCGTGTAACACTTTGGTTGGCACATGCACCTTCTCTTTACAGAGAACAAGTGAACGGAATGACCGAGTTGACTTTGAAAGCGAGAGTCCCATCATCATTCTGCCGCTTCAAGTTCTTGTGACTTGAGTCACTGTCGACATGTTCGGAAGACCCTGAAAAGCAGAAGCTGATAGATTGAACGTTTAGCAGGCACCCACAATATTCAGAGGAATAACGATAATATAAATCTCTGGGCGATTCATCCACGGCGGTAGACACTGTTAAGTCCGAGAAGGATGATTTATGCCTGAAGAAGGGAAAACGTTGAAGCCTGTCGATAGTGGCAGTACTTGATATCATTTGGTTGTCAAAGCTGACGTACAATCTACCCATGTCCGTTATGGCCCATTCTTTGAAATTCCTTGGAGGTGAGGAATGGTTGAGGAATGTCCTCACCAGTTCCCGGTTTTCCAGGGCCGCCGATCTGAACCGGTGCTTGCTCTTTGGCACCTGACTCTGTTGACCGAAAATACATATCAGTTGTATAAACCTGGCAGTTGCCCCAAAAGACTCACCCGTACCATGACCCATACTTGGACCTGCTTATTCAACGTTGAGAGCTGCTTCGGATCCGAGACCCGATTGGTTGGGGTGCTCAGTTACAATCGAGGCTTCGATCTGAGGTGGTCGATCTGAGATGATTACAGGATTGCCTTGAGCACTGTCACTAAAGTCCATTGATACGTTGACAAACCTATCAAAACAGAACAGAAGCTTCTCTTGTATGCTTCTAAAATATCAGGTGGAGGACTTACTCTTCCTTGACAAGTTCTTCTCCTCCTGACGATCCTTTGAACTGGCGACGACAACTGCAGCACCAAGCAACAGATTATGGTAAGACGCTGAATAACTTGAGAAGCAAGAGCGCACACTAAAATCCGTGAGTGGACCAGATGCCAGGGAAAGGGCACGCCAACCACATATTGATTCTCAAATCTGTCCCAATCCAAACCTCACATAGATGAGGCAAAGACAGCACACCATGCAGCTGACAACCACTGACGTGAGCAGACATCAGCAAACGGAGACCTGAGAATGACGGGGAAAGCATGCGCACAGGTTCACCGGCCAAGAAGCGTCTTACTGGCAGTCTACTTGGTTATACAATTACTCAGCTACCCTATTGAGGCTATTGGATCCATATCCATAATCATGGGCCACAAACAAAAGTATGCACTCACAGCTGCCGTGCTGCTTCGCGGCCCAGCCAGAAGACACACACTTGTGCTCGATCTGAATATTTCCTGCTCGTCCTACTCCTAGTAGTGCTGGACTTGTGGATGACAACCATGCCACCTTCACCATCTTAAGAAAGACAGAACGGGCTCTCAGCCTCGGTGACGTCTGGCAGTGGCGGCACAGCTAGTAGAGAGTTGACTTCAGACTGTCGCCACTTTGTGAGAGACCTGTGTAAGTGTGTAAGTCAGTGTAAGACTGTCTTACAAGACAAGGATTCGGCCGGGGCACGTACGTACGTTCGCGCGGCGCGGTGTACGTGCGGCGCGGCCGCGCGTTTGAATGCTTCAACTTCCGCCCTGGAGGGTTTCAAGGTTCGGGGTTCCGCCTTACGTTCCGGTCTTATCCTCCGGTTCCGCGCCGGAAATACGAAATCAACCCTCGGGCTCCTGCAGATGAAGTACGGTACTTCAACTTCAGTCTTCAGTGCAGCAGAAGACGAGCATTGGCAACGCCACCAATGCCATGATGGCGACGCTTTCCTTTCCTGCGAGCGCGCCCCCGCTTGCCCTTCTGGCTGCTGCAAAAGTTGGCCACGTGGATCTAGCCCCCAAGCCAGACCAGTCTGCAGACAAGGCAGCGGCGCCGGTCCTGACTTTCGCAAACGGGTGAGGGGTGGTGTTATGTTTCACCAATCAGCAATCTCTTTTCTTGATCCGGCTTAGCATGGGAGATCACAATTGTCAAGCTGGAAACGGTCTGCCTCCAATCTGGAGGCAAAGGCAAGTTAGCTTTGGGCTTTAATTTGCCACCGCTGACTTTCCTTGATTGTTGCTAAGAAGGGTGAGATATCACGGGTGTTGCAATTTTGACATAAAACTTCTGGTTGACAAAAGTTTTATTGCTGTTTGTCGGCTCTCTGAAATCTATTATCCCGTGCTTTTAGTGGCAAGATTTCTGTAATGCTTCACGGCATCGAAGTGGTGGTGGATTGGGCCTTTTGCGAGGATTACAATTCGAGAAAGCAGATAAATCGACAGCTTTGCTGCGACTGTCAGCACCAGATGAGTTTTGCGGCGCTGCCATTTGTCATCTTTACATTGTTCCTTCCAGCAACTTCCTTCCCGAACTTGTTCAGCGTCAATTCTTCTGCATCTTTTCTTCGCGCATACCATTTTCAAAGACCGCTGAGAATCATGCAAACTCAGACCTTACTCTTCCCAAAAACCAGGGACCAGCTACGAGGCACTGCAACTCTGCTTCGCTACATCGGGCGCGCCAGCAAGGCTGTCGGTTTCTATGGCGTCGATGCCGCCTCAGCTGGGGAGGTCGATGAGTGGGTGGACTATGCCCCGACGCTGGCGATCGGCGCCGAGTTCGAGCGGACGTGTGCTTACATTGACAGTTTCTTGGAGCTGAGAACGTTTCTGGCGGGGTATCAGTTGACGATCGCGGACATCGCGGTTTGGGCCCAGCTGCAAGGTGGGTGTTATTTCTGGCTGGCTCGCTTTTGAAGTTGGACGTTGTGATGGTTTTGAGGTGCCGACATGAGGGGAGTGTCAAAGATATGAGGATGCTCATAATAGGTCAGACGTCGAGGGCGGAATATAAGCAACGCTTGTCGCTACAGTACAATTATGTAAGTAGGCATATAGTGGAAGCACTCTGGACGAAAACTCCAGCTCTCCATTCCACTTTTGGAAGGCTATGTTAACCATTTGTATCGTTTTTTGGACATTCCATACCAGTGCCGAAGTGTGGTTTGGTTCAGAAGGAGCAGAACATTTGTCTGACGGAAATCTCACCAGCAAATGGCAGGCAATACGAAGCCTTTCGTATAGGGCTTACCGACCTCTTCTTTGTTTGGGATTTGCGTATGCAAGTTACGGTGGAGAAATGAATCAATCCAGATTAGTGAAGCAAGTATGTTACCGCCAATCAATGCCCTCACTTTGCAGCTGCCGGAAAGCGATGGGAGGCCCTACTGCGCTCCACGACCAAGTTTCCAAACCTTTCCCGCTGGTTCTCAACCGCTCTCGGGACAGTTGCGGAATTGCAACTAGTCGCGGCAGAATATGGGCCGAAGCCTCGGGGGGGCGAGGTCAAGGGGGCCCCAGCGAGCGACAAGAAGGGGGCCGAAGCAGGAAAGGGGAGCGGCAAAGCGGAAGCGGCAAAGGACGAGGGCTCGTTTGACGTCAATTTGCCGGACGCTGCCGAAGGGAAGGTGAGCGTTGGGCACAACTCCTCGATTTGATGTGGACATTTCTCCTGAAATTTTTGCCCTGGTTTTGTGTCCATTTCGGAGACCTCCACAGAATGTGATTCGTGTTTGTCCTGAGCCAAACGGCTGTCTCCACTTTCATCCGAGGTCCCTCGTTTGCAGTTTCGTGCTTTAAACTGAACCACCATCTGATACCAGACACGGAGGCCCACGATCTATGCTTGGGAAAACTCTGCTATCATGCCGCGATACCCATGCAAGCCCAGCGGTCTCTTCGTTTTCGTTTTAGTGAGCGGGATATGCCTAACTCTCATTCAACAGGAGCGTAGCTCGTTGCCGTTTCGGAATCCGATATAGTGCCTGCTTGATCGAAGCTTCTTTATACCTCCCGCAGGTTGTTGTCCATTTTGCGCTCAGGCGGCCAGGCATGAGTGGTTATGCTCGACTCCGATCTGTCAAAAAAGACCACTTACTACACATAGTTCGTTTCTGCTTTTTATCACCAAGTTCTGAGCTTCCGTACTCAGTCCACAACATTCAAAACTGAATTGATTCACCCTTCCAACCTCGACCCTAATCTAAACCTGCAGGTCGTAACCCGTTTCCCGCCCGAACCGAGCGGCTACCTCCACATCGGGCACGCTAAAGCCGCGCTCCTCAACCAGTACTTCGCAACCAAGTACAAGGGCCGACTCATCATCCGCTTCGACGACACGAACCCCAGCAAAGAGAAGGAGGACTTCGTCCAGAACATTCTGACGGATCTTCAAACGTTGGGAGTGAAGGGAGACGGGCCGGTCACGTATACGAGCAACTACTTCGAGCAGCTGCAGAAGGAGTGCGAGCGGATGATACGCGAAGGGAAGGCGTATGTGGATGACACGCCGCAGGAGAAGATGCGCGCGGGTGAGCGGCGTTTCGGCAGGAATGATAGCGTTACAGTCCTCTTTGCCCTGGTGTTAAAAGTTGTCGCGCTTCGGGTTCTGTCTCTGCTGCTTTGCAGTACGCGACTGTTGTTTGGGTCTTCAACGGAAGGGCCATCAGATTGCCAAGCCTGCTGAGTCAGCGTTCCAGGAGCGTCATTACCGGAACACAAGGCCCTCCGCTGCCTATGTTCTTCATTCCTAGACTAGGCATCGTCATGCACCCATGCAGATATCATCAACCTCGTTTACCTTAATTTGAACCCCCAAAGAATGATTCCTCCAACAAAACTCCAAACCTCATGACCGCGAGGATCGTTTGCAGAGCGCACAGTTGGCAAGAACAGCGTGAACCGCGACAACAGCGTTCAGCAGAACTTCCATTTATTCACTACGCTCCTGATCTTTTGAGCGCAAATTTCCGACACTGAACTCCTACGGGATTGGTCGATATTCCTTCCGCAGAGCGCATGGTTGGCGAGAACACCGTGAATCGCGACAACAACGCTGTTCCCTTGAACCCACTACCCTCCCCTCTTTTTTCAAGCCCAAGTTTTCGACGCTAAACTCCCAAAGTCTTTTGCAGAGCGCATGGTGGGCGACAACAGCGTGAACCGCGACAACAGCGTGGAGAAGAACCTGGCCATGTGGGCGGAGATGCTCAAGGGCACGGAGGAGGGCAAGAAGTGCTGCGTGCGCGGGAAGCTCGACATGCAGGCCGCCAACAAGGCGATGCGCGACCCGGTGTACTACCGCTGCAACCCCATGCCGCATCACAGGGTCGGAACGAAGTACATGGTGAGTTCGGGTATATTTTTGAGGTTTCGGTCTCTGGTGTTTCGGGGTATCGTTGTAACACGGTCTGGCAGGCTGGAGAGTGTGATATTCTCTATCTTTTTTGGAAGGCTTCGTACGAAGCAAGCCGGACATGCAGGCGCCAACGAGGCAATGTGGTATCCGGTGTACTACCGCTGCAACCCCATGCCGCATCACCGGGTCGGAACAAAATACAAGGTGGGTTTCCGGTTCTTTCTGGTTTCGGAATCTTGCCATTTGGGGTTTTGGCGGCGTTCAGGTTTTGGGTTTTCTGGAGAGTGGGAAAGCAAGCCGGACTCAAAAGGTTCGCATATATGTAGTCCGCTTACCGCTGTGTTGTTTCATCTGGCTGATTCCAAAGGACTAACAGTTTGCTTCACCGTAGAGATGTCTTCTTCGATCTACGATAAGATGGCTGAATCGCGCTAACGCTAGGAAAAGATCTACACTCTTTTCTGGAAAAAGATCGTCTAGCGAAAGATCGATAGGGAGATCCCTGCCACCAGGAAAATTTGACTTTTTCTGCAACTTGACAGACACACATCATGTCCCTTTCGACATCCATCCTTGCTGTTTCTGACACTAAAGTTAGTGCTGACGCTTCTGCTGACGTTATCCAGGCGTACCCGACATACGACTTCGCCTGCCCGTACGTCGACAGCATAGAGGGGGTGACACACGCGCTGCGCTCGAGCGAGTACCACGATCGGAACGAGCTGGTAAGCGAAACCGGTATCTTAACCCGAATTCTGCACACAAGAAGTTTGAAACGCCCGGAAGGGTATCCAGGCGGCTGATACCCAGAATTGATAGAAGTCTTACGAGAATCATCTGTGCAGTATCCGCGTACTCTGTTCAGCCGATTGATTCTTATCAAAGCGACCTCAAAAAACTCCGAAGCAATCACGGTTGCCAACGACGTCGCGGGTATTCAAGGTAGACTGGAGAGTTCTCTCATCGTTTGAAGGACCTTCCGTCGCAGCTCCCTGGCCATAAAGATCCCTGAGAACTTTGGAGTCTTGCATTTGCATTACGACCAGGCTTGTCCAATTTTGGTTGCCGGTTCAACTTGGTGTACACACTGCTGAGCAAATAGTGGACGTCAAAAGTCACTCTCCAACGAAAATGTTCCTCGAGCGTCCGGATCACACTGGAAATCGATCGAAAATCATTCCTGCAGTACGACCGGGTCCTGTCTGATTTGGGCGTCCGTAAGTGCGCATGTGGGACCTTCAGCCCGGCTCGACTTCGTGTATACGCTCAGAGTAGCCAAACTCTTCTGTCGACGTCTAAATCCTGTGGAAACCGTCCGAAACATTTTCAACAAAAACAAACTACCTTTGAACATTTCAAAAGGAAAACGTCCGAAACTTTGCCCCAGCAGTAGGACCGGGTCCTGTCCGATCATGGCGTCCGGAAGATGCAGGTCTGGGCCATCAGCCTGCTCAACTTCTTGTAGACTTTGCTGAGCAGCGGCTTTCTTTTATCGGCGTCCGGATCCTTTGAAAAGCCGTCCGGAACATCCTCAATATCGTCCGAGTTGTTTCTAAAGGGCGTCTCAACGAGATAACCCATCGTTTACTTGCAGTACGACCGGGTGTTGTCCGACTTGGACGTCCGCAAGGTGCACATGTGGGACTTCAGCCGGCTCAACTTCGTGTACACGCTGCTGAGCAAGCGCAAGTTGCAGTGGTTCGTGGACAACGGCAAGGTGGAGGGGTGGGACGACCCGCGCTTCCCCACCGTGCAAGGCATCTTGCGCCGGGGGCTCACCGTGCAGGCGCTCAAGGAGTTCATCCTTTCGCAGGTGGGGGGTGCAAACGAGTGAAAAAGCTGGGGGGTGGTTTTGTTCGTTTCAGAGGTGGGGGGTGCAGGTTTCAGAGAGGGTTTGAGGGGGTGGGGCAGGGTGTTTGGGTTGTTGTGGGGAGAAAGGCGCTGAAGGAGTTCGTTCTCTCCCAGGTGGGGGTGCAAACGACTGAGAAAGCCGGGGGGGGTTGTTGGTTTGATCGGTTTGTGGTATATGAAGGTGCTCGAGGACTTTGTTTTTCTGCGGGTGGGGCGGGGTAAGAAAAGGGCTTGAAAGGAGGAAGTTAGGGTTCCCCGTTTGGGCAGAATAACTGGGAACGATTCCGCTGGAGGTGCGGACGTCGGAGCTGGCGGAAGCGAGAAGAGGGGCACTTTACTATTGAAGCAGTAATTGCCTGGAACGGTTCCTCTAACACCTGTCAGAACGGGAAGATGGTTCCGCCCCTCCTGGAACCGACTTTGTGTTGTGATGAAAAAATAAACGGGCTTACTGAGTCCTTTGAAGGGTCTACAAGCTCGCCTTAAGCCAATATTGAAGGCGTTCCTTTCATATTACACATTGGTGTCACCTCGGTTACGTTGTGCACGGTTTGCTACACACTTGTTTAGAAGCCGTGTTCTTTGGACAATAAGTTCTTTACCCTTGATGGGTCTGAGGCCTGCAAACTACCGAAACGCTGCCGCTTGCTGACCGAGTAACTGTCTGGTGGGGCAGGGCGCGTCGAAGAACCAGAACCTGATGGAGTGGGATAAGCTATGGACGATCAATAAGCGGATCATCGACCCCGTCTGCCCCCGCCACACCGCCGTCATCTCGGAAGCCAAGGTCCTGCTCACGCTCTCCAACGGGCCGCAAGAGCCTATCGTCAAGGTGCGTCCGCTCATGGTAGTTCACGTCTTCTTATAGGCTTCAGTCTTTGCATGAAACGGCGATTAGTCTTAGTGCTGCTTAGCTGATGGCAAGGCCATTTCTATCTTGAGTTGCAGAGGTATTCTGCTTCGTTAATATAGATGCGTAGCGGCCGTCTCTTCTGAGTTTGCGTTGGGAGACCTATGCTGACGTCTTCTGCCGCCATCAGCAACAACGTCGACTGCTAGCGTCAACCAGAGCACGAGAGACACGTTTGCATTTTCCTTGAAGCCCCAATGCAGAGATGCTTTTGATATTGAATCGTAGTCATGCTCACCTTTGCCCCCTGCTATCCACATGACGACCAGTATTTTCTTTTTTCCAGTTCTCTGAGAGTACTTCCTACAATTATCAGCTCAGAATCCTCACCAGCGCACTGGCGGTTTAGTTCGACCACCGTTTTCTTATATCTTACGCTCGGCCTCTTTGTCAGTCATTTTTGGTTTAATCGTGAGGCTACGAAACATTCTTGGAATTTTGTCCTTCGGTTCCCACCTTTTTGCCCCGTTTCGTCAGATTATCCCCCGCCACAAGAATCTCGACGGCGCCAGCAGAAGGCGACCACCTTCAACACTCTACTTCGTTTTTGGTCTGACCTGATTATTCAAGCAAACCTTGACAAGATTATTTGTCGCTTCTCAGCTTTGCGCTCTTCCCCTCCCAGAGCCTCCCCCGCCACAGAACGTTCGCCAGCGCCGGCAAAAAGGGGACGACCTGTAATACCTTTGTTTCGTTTTTGGTCTACCGTGATCATGTAAGTCGTCAAAAAGAAATCTCTCCGCCTCCTTTGCAGATCCTCCCCCGCCACAAAAAGTTCGACGGCGCCGGCAAAAAGGCGACCACGTTCACGCGCGCGATCTGGCTCGACCAGGCCGACGCGGCCGCAGTCAAAGAGGGCGAAGAAGTGACGCTCATGGACTGGGGCAACGCGTTCATCCGGGGTATTCACACCGACGCGGACACCGGGTTAGTGACCGGGTTAACGGGCGAGCTGCACCTGGAGGGGAGCGTGAAAACGACAAAACTGAAGTTGACGTGGCTGCCGGAGATTGGCGAGCTGGTGCCGCTGAGTCTGGTGGACTTGGATCACCTCATCACGAAACCGAAGGTGAGAACAGGCCCCTCTGGAAGAGGTGTTGGTCGGAACTGGCCTCATGATTATCTGGATTGCTTGACTCCATCAATTGAAGCAAGCCACTAATCCAGAGTGGAAATGAGGGTCGTGCAAGAAAGTATGCGTCTCTGATCATTTGAGTCCGCTGTCTAGAGTGGTCCGCAGAGGCGTGACCCAATGTGTTTACTCTGGCCTTCTCAAGGTCAATTGGTGGTTCGTTCGTACAGGATTGCTCTATTCTTCTTCTTTTGCTCCGCACTAGAGGGCTTTGACAAGGCATATGCATCATGGCTTTCTATCCTCGATCCTGTTTTAGTAGCTTGGAATCCGATTCAGGCGAGGTCTTTGGTCTGCACTGATTGTGCTCCACCTTGTGACAAGATCACAGGGTGAGCAGAAACGTTCGTTGCTCGCTCTTCTTGTAGCTCCGACTTGAGCGGGCTTGCTGTCAAGAGGTTGCGAGCACTCACTCTGCTGGGCGATGGGTCAAAGACGGTGTAATTAAGTTTCTCCTGAGAACATGTGTCTACTTTATTTGTTTGACAGCTGGAGGAAGAAGACGACTTCACGAGCGTGCTGAACCCGGTGACGAGGCGCGACACGCCGGCGCTTGGGGACGCCAACATGCGGAACCTGCAGAAAGGGAACGTGTTGCAACTCGAACGGAAGGGGTACTACATCGTCGACGTTCCGTATTTACGAAAGGAGAAGCCGGTGATGTTGATCAGCATTCCAGACGGCCGGCAAAAAGACCCTAAACAGGCTGCCCCAGCAAAGAAATGAGGGGTAATCTGAGCAAAGTAGATTCGTAAGGTTGCAGTGTCGCCTGCATGCAAGTTAATGTGATACGACCGAATTGGTATTCGTACGTGGAGCGTGCTTCAACGCTAGCTGCGCCAAAAGGCGCACATCAAACCCTTGTCCATTCGTTCTCAACATTTGTGGTTGGCCGGATAATGCATGGCTGCCATGTGATGGGCCTGTGCACCACATGCGCATCTTTGATCTAGCTTAAATTCGCCCATGGAAATTTCTTGCACATGCCCCCTGCTGCGCCATGCGAGCTTATGCCGAGTCCATGGTCGCCACGAACTCAGGCGAGAGCTGGCGCAGCCATGTGCGCCTGGGTGCAAGCTCAGTTGACATTATGCAATTCAACGGGCTCAACTGGCAATCCACGACGTAGAGCGCATGGCCGGGCCGTTGCAATATCGCATGTGCCATGGCCGGTTTGTTACTGCCGTAATTGCAACATGAAGTGCAGTTCCTAGCTACGAGCTGTCTTCGGCGGGGAGTGGCCATGAAAGTGGGTATGTGCGGTTCATGTACCAATCAACGAAATTCACACCGAACTGTAGCTAGACTCTTGCATGCAAACGCCGAACATACACACTATGAGTCGTGCATACATAACACACCGGACAGTACAATTTATGAACGTTTAGCATTGCATGAGCGCCTCAGGCCAATGCTAACCGCCGGATGATCGAACGGATTTCGGGTTTGGCAACTGAGAAACACCAAGTAGGCTTCAAACCAACTACCTTGACAGAGAAGAACTACCTTACACTCCTGCCTCGCACTGGTTGCAGAGCCGTCCTTGGCTGGCTCAATCCTATCAACCCGCCTCGGTTTGACCTCGTAAACCTTCCCTCAGGTTGGTGTTTTGACTCAGTAAGTGGTTGTCACTCGTAACTCTCGTTCAGGAACTTAAGTAAATCTTTCCTCTTCTGTTCAGCAATTGCATCTTCCTTGCTCTTCTCAACGTGAAGATGGATCTGACAAGGTCAACAAACACGTCATCAGAATGAGTGGCTTGCCAGGCGCATGCAATGATGTCATTACCATCGTTTGACTCTCCCGCAATGCCCAATTCAATGCCTTCTTCGATTCGTTTGCAACACTAATCGCTCTTGGGGAGACGCACCACAATTTTAGAATTCAGCCCCGGTAAGCGCGTCGGACATTTCCAGGCCCGAGACAAACAGCCCACGGTAAAAACGCATCCAAGAAAAGGATGATTTCGAGCACACGATGGAATCAGAACCGCTTCAGCGACACAGAAGCTCAAGTTGGACCTTGGACTGACAGTTCGAGCATCGGCTGTCCCGTATAGCAAGCTTACATAGTCTCCATTCCAGGCAACCTAACACTGTCAAAAAGAAAAACCGGTGAAGAAACTGCGACAGGCTTTAATGTGGTCATGCAGGACATCTCACCTTCTTTCCGGAGATGGCACTCCGCCGCACATCATCCTCCCGGCCAAGGAACTGCAGGCACATTCGTTCAGCATCAGCTTCGAGAATGTGGTCAAAAATTGCGTTCCAGAGCAACCAATCGGAGATCCTGACATGGTGAAGGATCGGTTCGCTCCAACATGACCTTCGATTTGACAGACAAGCACCTCAAGCAATTATGTAGCAACGTTTACTCTGCTAAATTGTTCTACTATACACGAAGACAGGCTCGAATAAAGCTTCATGTCAGATCAGGGGATCACAGATCCACACCTTGGAGAGCTGCACAGGCCCCGCGTCCTTGTCTTTGTCCTTGTCCTTGTGTCTGCGCTTCTTAGCTCGCTTCTCCTCCTTGTCCTTCTTGCGCTTCTTTGAATTAGAGCTCTTTCTCTGTTCAAGGCCGCTCAGAAAGGGCCAGACAGGGTACAGAAAGGGGAGGAAGCCGCTCGAAACCGCAGCACAGAGGCAGAGAGCAGCGTCAGCCAAGCAAGGGGCTACCTCAAGTTGCTATACCTTCTTAATCTCAGCCTCTGAAACAAATGACTCATGACCTACGATCAGATAGCTTCAGTCTGAAGGACGGAGCAAGAAATGGTCACTATCTGAACGCACATTCCCCATGACAAAGTGCACAAGAAGAGAATGTTGAATCATAAAAGTCACAGCAAGAGATGAACTAAGACAGTAGTTCTGTCAGTTCAAGGAGAAAGAGAGGGTGGAAGGCGAGGGCGTGGCTCACCTTTCTCTCAGGGCTGTCCTCATCTCTGAACGATTTTACCTTCCGCTGGAGAAGGGAATGCAATGTCAGCGTACACTTCTGACTCCTGAATCGTCACAGGAGAAACATGCCAACCAATAAAGCCCTGACTGAACCAACATCTAAAAGACTAAGGCTGTGACTGGAAATAACATTTAAAAGTGCTTCCGTTCTGGGGAATGACTTTGACCGTCAAAATGTCCACTTTTAACACACATGATCCAGATTGTGAAGGGCAAGCTTCACCGAAACAGAGTGAAGAAGCAACTAACTCTTACATCGTCGTGTACCTTGCCATGGAGCCTCACCTTCTTTTCTCCTGCAGTGAATCCCATCTTTGACTTCTTGTGATGCCCTCTTCTCGTTTCAGAATCTGAGTCAGACTCAGAGTCTGAGAAGCTGCTTGAGGAGTGTGCTCGCCGCCTGCAGAAATGCATTGCCGTCTCAAAATCTTGTCTTCCATGTGCAAAAACATGAGCACATTGAGTCCTGAAAGGGCACACACTCTGCAGAAGTTTCAACTCAATTCCAAAAGCAGCTTCTGTGCAGTTCAGCTACATCGGTGCAATTCCACCTGTTAACATCTTGGGCTGTATAGACAGGAAACTTCTGATACTTGCAATCGACTTTGACGTCCAAAGTTTCTGCTCACGATATGCTCACAATCCCCTGACAACTTGCAAACAGTTTACAACAACCAGCAAAGATCTGCTGCCCACCTGCGCTTTTCAGAGCGTCGAGTACCTAAACTCTCCCTATCACTTCCGCTGGAGCTGTCACTTGTTGAGCTACTCGATTCTTCTTTTCGTGAGCGGTGCCGTTTCTTTTTCTTTCCATCCCGCTCATCTTTGCCCCTGCTCGAGCGCGAGGGCTTTGATTCTCGTGGAGACATGTCCTTTCAATTGACGTCAGGAAAGTACTCCCGGTGCTCCAGTAGCAGCTTTCAAGCTTCTCAGAGCGCAGATGAGCAAGACATCATGCGAATGCCAGCCCCAACGGCCTCCAACTTCAAGTTCTTGAGCTTTTTCGCAGCGTGTGGAGGCTGCTATGAAGCCTGAAGCCACGTACGGTACGCTGGAGCCTGAGGCGGATCCATAACCCATAGGTATTCACAACATATCCAGTATGTTGTTTACGAGGTTTAGGTAGGTCTTGAAAATGTAGTGTCATGTATTTTGGGCGCTGTAACGTACCAATCACCAAGTATTGTTCTTTTCGCGTGCGGTACTTAGGTATTGTGCTCGGCGTCTTGACACCCTTTTCTGTGGACTAAGGGATATATTGGGAACCAGTCGAATATAATGTTCAGAGGTTCTCGAACTGAGCACTATCATGTGGAGCAATCCATGTTGCAACTTGCAGAGCTATACCAACATTGCATTTGGAGCACTTCTGCATGACGCCTCAGCCATGAGCTGAAAGGAGGAGGGTGTCAACAGACACGTTGAGAGAGGACAGATGAGCTGATTCCATTTTCGCAGCAATGGCGTTGGTGCGGGCGAAGCCTGTGGGAGGCATAACAATGCGCGCTGATCCCAGCCAAAGGAGTGGATACAGTCGTGGTTCGTTCATCACTCACACGTCTCAAAGCCATTGCTCTTTCAGGCAGATCAGTGTGCGCTTAATGCTTTGTGGTCCAACTAAGAACCTTTCCTCTTCCTCTTTGAAGCAGACCTCTGCGCACCACAAGTGGCAGCATTTGAGCTTTGAGGGGCCGCCGCATAGCTTCCGATCATGCGGCACCAAAGCTGGTTTTCTCAAAGAGAGTGGTCAGCTCATTGGGAAGCTATCCACAAGGAGGGGCGTCCTTCAGAAAAGACCAAAATGCTGCCAAGCGGTTTCAAAGTTGGCCGAGGGGGGCCGGTCCACTGCAAGCTTCGTAGCTTTTCCAACTAAGAAAGCACACCAACCATCAACAGAACGGCCAACTCCCGATCACTGGCAAGACAGGAGACCAACTCAGGCGCGCTTCAAATGGGCCTCGTTCTATCTCGGCTTATCGGCAGCGGCCGCGAGCCTATTGAGGAGCAATGCCAAGCTCGTCCTCGCCGTGTCGCTTTTGCTTGCAGCATATGCTATGCGCTCAGGCGTGCTGGATATGGTCCGTGGCCCCTTTGGGGACTCAGCGCCACGGGTTGGGGGTTCTAAGGCACCATTTGACGATCCGACAGAAAAACTGGGGAACCAGAATAGTGTCAAAGCAAACGCTGGCGCAAGCGGGGGGCAGCAATTGGCAGCGCAGGAGACCCCTGTTGCAACGGAGGCGACTGCAATGGAGGTGGTCAGGCCAGTTCATTTCACGGAGGAGGGGCTGCGACCGGTGAGAGAGACCCTTGATAGTAAAATGCCCCTTTTGAGGACCCTCTCCTGGAACATGCGTTTAGGATTACATCCCATACGTCTTTCTTGGATATTATACACCGCACGTTGTCTACTTTGTGGTGCCTTCGCCTGCAACGAATTTTCTGGATTCTATTCTCACCTTTTTTGAATCATTGATCTGTTTATTGAATTTTGTCGGGGCATTGCCATGTAAAGCAATGCCCCCTGTAAAGCAATGCCCCGTGTTGCGCTCAGACTCTAACCCTCACATCAGCTCCCAGTGACAATTGGTTAGCTACGTAGCAGCAGTCACTTCAAAACCAAGTAATGTTGGACAAACAAAACTCATCAAGTCTGGCTGATGTCGCTGTATCCAATGTGGATGCCTTTTTGGTCTTCTGATCACTGCTTCGACTCGCTCTGCAAAGAAAAGAAACGTACCACGTATGCCCTTCTCTCATTCCATGCCAAGTTTCCAGGTAACACGTCATCGCCTCTGCAAACAGAAGCAGCACGATTAAAGACGCTCTAACACCTTCTTCCAACACACAGAATTCTGGCATAAATGCATGAGATCAGCACACTTGAGGTCGTCTTTTGACGTACACAAAACTTGGATGGCTGCTCGAAATGAGGCTCAATACTCTTGTTTTGAGTCTAAGTCGCGGCTCCTTCTGTGCAGGTCATTGAGGCTGCCAAGAGGGAAGTCCGTCAGGAGGTGGTGGCAGCGGGCGTCGTCGGGCGCCTCGAGCGCGTCATGCGGATGCTCCCCATCATCCAGGAAGCGGCGCTCGCAAGCCGAGACCTGGCAAAGTATGACCACAGTGCATCGGCATGCCATACTTGCTTTCTTTTACCTATCTGACATGTTTCATGGATTTCGTTTCAAGTTCCTTCGCACCTACGGGCTTTAAGTTTTATCGGGATCCAGGTTATCTGGATCTCAGGGTAATCTATGTCCGCACTCGAATCGCTTGCTCTTTGCGTCTGCCGTGAAAAGTCCATTTTAGTATGACTCTTCGAGCAATTACTTGACCCACGAACCAAGCACGGTGGTAAAATCTGACTTGCTCCCCAGTGCGCCCCGGACATCGCTTCCAGATTGTTTTGCAACACAATTGGAAAACCTTTCAAGGAGTTTGCTTGCTCCAAACCTCCACCAATGTCAAATGCAGACTCAACCCCTCAGTCTAACTCCTGAACTTCATTTGTCAACCATTGGTCAAAAGCATCGATTGTTGGAACATACTTGTGAGGGACTGACTAGCGACACACAATTGTTGACCTGTTTCAATCTGCTTCTCCTCGCAGGCAGGCGTCCGGAGACACCGCTGCTGTCCTGGGTGTGTCCACAAAAATCAATGCTGAGGTGGTCGGGCTGAAGCGCCAGGTGGCGGCCGGTTTGGACGCCCTTGGACGGAACCTGCAAACAGACCTGTCCGAAGAGGTCCGGAAAGGCGCGGCTGAAGTGGCCGGCTCAGTCAAGGAGGACCTGCAGCAGATGGAGGGGCGGCTCTCCCGAAAGGTGAATGTCAAAGGATGAAAAGAATCCACGCTGCTTATATACGAGCCATCTTTTGATTCATCGCAATGTAACTCCAAGATTCAGCGAGCCGCCAGACAATAGGTCGTCATCTTCTGACCGATTTTGTGCTCGGACGTCGTTGGTTCGATTTTACCAGCCCGCTGCCTGGGGATTAGCTGCTTGTATTTTGAAGCGACTTTGAGGCCATCGCTTACTTTGGACACATTTTTCTGGCGTTCCTAACCGGGACAGCGAAAACAATACAGGTTCGTTCAGAGGAGGACCGCAAGCTTACAAAGGTTTGCTCCTGCCAGCTTCGCTACTTGGAAAAGAAAGCTGCCGACATCAAGGAATGTGAATCTAAGTGCTCAGCGATTCCTGTGCAGGTTGCAACGTCTGCCGAGGTCCTCGCCCTGCACCAGCGCCTCGACGCCGTCGCGCGCCTGGTAGAGGACGTCGCTCGCACCAGCGTGCAGCTCCAGGCGATTCCTCTGCAGGTCGACGCGCTCCAGCAGCAGCTCTCGCAGCGAACCCTGGACCCTTCCGAACTCGACCTGCAGAGGAGTGAGCTCGGTGCCCTTGGCCACGTGTCTCAGCAGCTGCAAAGCTTGCAGAACGTGGCGGAAGATAGGACGGAGGTTTTGTTGCAAGAGGTTCAGGGTTCTGCCGCTGCGACCGTGAGAATCGCAGAGTGGGGGGCAGAGATTGCGGCAGACGTGCGAAATCTGAAGCCGACTTTGGAGGAAAGTGCGCGACAAAACGCGGAAAGCGTGCAAAGGTTAGCGGACATGAACCAGGGTTTGTTGGACGGTGTCCGGGAGGTGGCCGAGAGGAGCGTCCGGGCGTCCGAGGAAGTGAGGAACGAAGTGGGGGGGTTGGTTGACCTGCAAAAACGAGGGGGGGCAAGAGAAATGGAGCGGGTCCTGGCAGAGGGTTTGGCAGCAATTGCGGCGCAGCTACCGGGGCTGATGGAGAAGGGAACGGAAGAACTAGGCGCGGAGAGCTTTAAGGGTGCGAAATCGGACGAGGACGAAGAAGAGGTTGATGAATTGCTTTTGCAGGCGCAGAGAGCGTATTTGAGCGCGTATGCACCAGCGGGGGCGGCTAAAGAAGCAACCGCTGCTGTTTTGGACAAGGGAGAAGGTGAGACGGTGAGAGGGGAACTTTCGGAAACGGTAACGGCGCCGGAAACGGTCCGTTTGGTTGAGGGCCTCGTCGAAGACGAAACTGTGCTCGAGGGGCTGTGGAGCAACCCTCTGCTCACGGCGGTTGCTTCGCAGCAGTCTACTATGCCGGGGGGGGCCAGATTGGAAGTTCCGAAAGAGGTGGAGAAGCAAACGCAGGCGCTGTTCTCGGTTATCGAGGAGAAGCTCCGGTCGGGCGTCCCTGCTGACGTGGCGATCACGGGGGCCATTGACGAGGCGCCACCTGGCACCTTAACGGACGCATCGTGGATTTTTGAGTTGGAGGGGGCAGAGACCAGGCAAATAGGGGTTAGCACAACTGAAGATGCGGGAGGACAATTTTGGGAGTCTTCTCAAGCGGCTGGGTTAGGGCGTGACCCGATTGAACTAGGCGAGTGGGCGTCGTCAGAAGATTCGGAACACGAATGGGGTGATTTGAACGCTCAAGAAACAGTCCCGCGGATGAGCAACGACAATGACAATCGGTCTTTGAACGGAGCGGAAGTACCTGCGGCGACGAGATTGGATTCAGAAGATGCGAGTGCTCAGGAAAGGAATGGGAACGTGATGACGGGCGCTGAAAGAGAGGAAGGTGTGGAAGGGCTGTACGGGCGAAGGGGCTCGGCAGCGGAAACGGAAACGGAAACGGAAGCAGAACGACCAATGGCGCGTCAGATTGGTGACGACCTTGACGGGGCTGATGCCTGGAATGGAGGTGTGCCTTCAGAAAGGGAGGGTTCAAACGAGAGGTGGTTCCGGGAACACTTCCTGAGGGGGGAGCAGTTGGAAACAGAACGAACTGTTGACGCCAGAAGCGAACCGGCTGACGTCACGAGCGAGTGGGCCGGAGTAGCGAGCGAAAGGGGTGCCGATAATGCTGCAAGGTTTGACGAAGCGCCAGGCTTTGCAACGGAGTCGGAGTCAGAGCAGGCAGGATTGCGTCGAGAGCCCGATCTGTACTCTGTTGCAGGATCGGAACGAAGACTTGAAGAGTCCAATTGGGACAATGGGGGGGAGCCAAACGCCCCTCCTGAGGCGCCGATCCTTTTCTACTCGGGAGAGCGCGACTGGAGCCCACGTGGGGGGGGCTCGCCGGTCCCGGACCTCCGGTGGGGGGGGCAACTCGAGCTGGAGCGCGACCCCTCTGAAACCGTTCTAGGCCTCCAAAGCGAGCGGGACTCGGAGCTGCTGACGTCAGCGAAGTCGGCCGGAGACGTCACTCCTGGTGTGAGTGCGGCGATGGGCTCGGACTGGGTGGAGCAGCCGCCAGACGACAACTGGGGCGAGAGGAGGGGCCGGGGGGCGTATTCACAGCGGGGGAGAGAGGGGCGGGGGCAGGGTGGGAACGGGCGCTCGTCGGAAGAGTGGGACTATGACGGGGGGAGCGACTTTGGTGCGGCGGGGGGGAATGAGTCAGGCGCTGAGCGAGAGAACTGGGGTGATCGGTCTGGCTGGCAAGGACGGGACAATGTGAATCGGCGCCGGGCAGAGTATGAAGAGGAGTACTGGGAAGGGAGTGGTGCCAATTCACCCCAACGAAGGGGCCCGCAAGCTGACGAAGAGTGGGATAGACCATACCCCGCACCTGAAGACCCCAGCCCCTACCCCGAGAACCGAACAGAGGTTCCGCCGGGTGCAGCCAATTGGGACGAACCTCTAGAGGATCCGCCCACCAGCCCGGAATACGAGGACAGCGTGAACCGGGGGTTGCGATTGCTCGAGGAGGGCCGGAAAGGGCTGAGCGGACAGTCCGAAGTGGTCATCGCGGACCGCATGTTTTCGGACGCGGAGAAAGCGTTCGAGGAGGCGCTCGCGATGGTCCCCGACGACCGGTGGGCGCTTTTACAGCTGGCGAGCGCGCTGCTGGACCACGGGGAGCTGAAGCACCGCCTGGCGGAGCGGGTGAGGCGTTTGGTGCTAGTCTGAGGTTTGCAGTATTCTTCGAATTGTAGCTTGTCTGGGTTTCAGGGAGCAAGTCGAATGCCGTGCAGTATGAGGATCAAAGGCTTGAGTTCCAGTATTTGGAGATTTGAACAGTCTTGAGTTCTAGTGTTGGTACAGTGGCGTCGAACAAAGGAAGATTGAACGTTCTTTCGGAAGCACCGGCTGGCGGAGCGGGTGAGGCGCTTGGTGCTTCTTTGAGGTCTGCGATATTCTGCGCATGTCGGCTTGTTTTGGTACCAGAGAGACAAGCCGTTTTGCGTTCGGTATGAGGACCTAAAGACTTGAGTCTTTAGTATTTTCTAGTGTTATCTAGTGTTTTCTACTGTTCTCTTGTATCTGGACTTTGGCATTGAACAAAGGAAGCCAGAACGTTTCGTCCAAAAGCGATACTCAGATTACTGTCTTCCAGCTCTACTTCTCAAGGTTTTAGATGGTCAATACGAGTTCCTGGGCGGTGTAGATCCAGATTCCTGCAGGTTCGAGTTCTAGGAATTCCAACAAATGTTGCAAGCTTCATCTCCGGATAAAAGCAAGCGACATTGAGCTCGTCGTCTTTCGCCGGGTATCCCCTCAGTTGTCGGCTTCCTTGGGATGAGGCACGTCGTTAGTACGTTTGGTATTGCGCTTCTCGAGGATGCTTCAGCAGCTGTGTTTAGCCTATTGTCATGGACCTGCTTTGGCACGCAATAAAGAAACGAAGCCGACAACCACTTCAATAAAACCCTTCCGGAACGAACGTGCCACGAAACTGCGAACGAGAAGAAGGCTGATCAGACGTACAGTCAGAGTCAAGCCGTTTGGGAGACTTGAGGAGATACAGAAGGGCAGACGGAATCGGTAGGTACGATGCCCGGGAGCCTCCGCTTGATTATCACATGTTGCCGATGTACCCCCCTCTCATTGCTCTCATCTTCCCCCCCTGCCAGGTGTCTGCGAGCGCAGAGGGCCGCTTTGCCAGCCCCGAGGAGGAGGAGTGGCTTCAGGCGATCCTTGACCAGGGGGGAGATCCCGCTGACGTCATTGCCGAGCTGCGCGAGGGCAGCGAGGAGCTGCTCAGGGAGGCAGGGCGCGCGTGCCGCGATGGGGTCAGCCGGTAAGGGTTAGGCTTTACGATTGTTCAGGTCACATGCGAGTTTGGTGAGGGTTTTGGGGGGAGAGTTGATCTTATGATGTTAGAAAACGTTTGCAATGGTACGGGAGAAACTTGGGATTCTCAGCAAACAGGAAACGAGAAAGCCGGGGGCGAATGTGCAAGGTTGCAACTGAAAATTGACGGTCCTGGGGTGAAAGATTTTGAGGTACTTGACGAATCTCATGCTGCGTGCATTATTAGCGTAGTCCAAGCTTTGGTCGTTTTGCGTCCTTGGACCTGTGCTTTTGTAGAAGGAATGGTGTTTAGGGGGTGCGGTGCCTGCGGAGCAACGGTCCGGAAGTGGAGAACTTCCTTCAAGTCCCTAGGCGTCGAGAGTCACTGGCATGGAGCGTCCAAGCAAGCGGGCAAATCAGTGAAACCGAAGAAGGCAAAAGCCAGATCGACTTGAGATGTCGACAGAACTTACGAGCCTCTCATTCAGTGTGACGCCGGAGTTCCCCAGAATATTTAAGATCCTTCGAAATCCTGATGCCCAAGCACCCCAAAACCTCTCTGATTTTCACAACCCTAAGAGAAAGTTCCGGCAGAGAGCCCACGTTCTCAAGGTCGCACGATCGGATGCTAACCTGCTAACACTTGGATTCTTCCCGGTCGGTTGCAGGGAACCCCGGGACACGGACGCGCTCACTCTGTGGGGCCTGGCGCTGTGCCTGCGGGGCCAGCTGGCGAGTGACCGGGGCAACGAGGAGGGGTCGGGGGACCTGCGCAACGAGGCGGACGAGCTGTTCCAGGCGGGGGTGGAAAAGTTCGAGGCGGCGCTGGCCGTCAATCCAGATCTGTGGACAGGTAAGGATTCTTTCAGAGTACAGATAACAAGACTTTGGTTCTTGAGGTGTTCCCAATCAGTGGGACTGCGATCGAAAGGACCGCTTGTCGTAGACCGGCCAGCGAGACCAGAAGTGACAAGTATGTAACGTTCTGAGATCTGTGGTTCTCGATGAGGCTGCAATTGGGAGTCGCTTTCTTAAAGCGTTAACACAGGTTCCCTGGCAAAGACGGTGTGTTTATCTGTCTTCACTACTGGAAACGGCACAGTATGAGATATGCAGAGTTGAAGACCAGAATTCACACGGAGGAGAAAAGCAACACAGTCGGTCATTTGCATGGGGCACATCGGTAAGGCATTTTTCTCGCTGGCTGATGGCCGTTTCCACTCGTGGTTTTTCCTGCAGCGCTTTTAAACTGGGGCTTTGCGCTTCGCGACCGGTCCCGGCTGCGCCCCATCACGAGCGTGCAGCGGCAAAAGCTCCTTACGGAGGCGCTCGACCTAGTTGCTGAAGTGGCGGACAGGGGAAAGAAAGGCGCCGCCGAGACGCTCATGGCCCGGCAAGAGCTTCCCGTGCTAGAGAGCGAACTAGACATGGTACAAGAGGCGGTTGAGGCTTCGCAGAACAGACGGGTTTCGGGGAGGCGAACGGCGGAGATTGATCAAAGGCCGCGCCGAGCTGGCGCGGACAGGTGGAGTGAATTGTAGCCGCACATTGTCTGGAGTTTGATTGCTTTGTTGTGCTTGCACATTCGCAACACAAAGACGAGCTTGATTTGTTCTCGCACTGAGGATAATCTGTTTGAAATTGCTCACCAAGGAATTTATGTCCCTGAAGGGGACGCCACGCTGACGTGTATGCATGCTCTCATCTAGGTGTCCCTAGCATGGCTTACCAACCAAACATTTGAATAACTTGAGTTCTGGCAAGTCATGTTTGCTCGAGCCTGGGGGCGGACGGGAATGGAAGCTGCAACATGCTATCTGCGGGCCATTGTCCCTGCAACATGCTATTTGCGGGCCATTGTCCAAATGATCGGTCAACCTGCCATACACTTCGTTCGTATAGCCGACTTGAGCCCGGCCACGCCAGCAAGTGTGCACTGCATGTATGGGTGCCCATTATCGGCCATGCTTAAAGCATTAAGCCGGATTATCCACATCACATGCCGGACTTGGCGGCTGCGAGCTTGCCACCACCGATCATAGCTGGTGGTGAGTGACACACATGTACATTGAGCGCGCACGCGCAGTTATCATAGTATCATGTAACATGTTTCAATCATTGCGTGCATGAATGTTAAAGAATTATAGGCCGTTGCACGAACATTCAGCTAGTAATCGTCAACCTCTCGATCATTCGGTTCATGCATTGAGTGCATATGTGATATATGACCGGCCGGCCATTAACTCGCGATGCAAGATGGATATCCGTTGAAACGCAGTACGTTTACTTCGCATGATCCATGACCCCGATCGATACTGCAGCTGTCACACTTGCATCGAGCTAGGCTGAATCCTTTAGTGCAATTAAGGGATATCTGACCGTTGGACGTGGCAAATGTAAATTTCGGGGACGGTATAGCCTAGCTTTTAAATGTACAGTGGTGATCGATCAATTCAAGGAAGTCCTAATTGCATATTCGCATCATTCTCAAACAACTTAAGCAGAGCTTTGATGTCAATGAATGATCTCCTTAGGCTGGCCGAGTCAGGCAAACGTCTATGAAGTTCAGTACTCTACGTTGCGTTGTTCGTCAAAGTTGCGATGGAGCTGTGCTGATCGCAATGACAGCTCGACGGCGAGTGTGTAACAGTCCGTACGGGATTCTCTACGACAGAGAGCTATCTTCCAGCTAGCCGTACACTTGTCTGTGGGTGCATCATTCAGGACTTTAATGTCGGGCTTGACTATCATGACAACTGATGCGCCCTAGCTTCTGGGAGTCCGCGCTTTTCTGCGCCCGCTTTCTGCACAAGTGCTGCCTGATCGACAGCCTGCAGGCTCCCACTACAGAGAGTCCGGATTCTAACGTTATTACTGATTACCGGCGACGGTGCAATTGATGCAGTCAATCTATCATTACCTGTACTCAGACTTGATAATATGGCACGGAGTATTTTGGAGCAGCTTCTCTTCGGATCGGTTCCTACTCCAACACAGAGAGGAGAACTTCTCGCAACCGAACCTGCGAGAATGGTTTCGACATATACGCCGTCATACCCACCTCAAGGCACCGCTCTTTCACCCCCTTCTTTACATCCGCGCTGACCGCAACAATGCTCATCCTCCTATGCCTTCTCGAGTCCAACGACTTTGATCTCTGTACAACGCCCGACTGAGCGACATCAGCCTGTGGTGACGTCAGCGAACTGGACCTTTTAACAATTTGCAGTGATCTGTCACCAGGGGACGACGCTTTTTGTGGACCGTCGGCTACTTGTTCGTTATCTGCGATACTGTTCTCTTTGTCGGAGTCGGGGCTCTCGGCGGGCGTTCCCTCGAGCCAGGCGGCCTCCATGGCTCGTATCTTCTGCACCGCTTCGTAGCCGTCCATTTCCGGCATCTGCACGAGGAACGTCTGACGTCACGATTGCGCCTCCCGTCGTCAGCACTGTCAAGCAACGATGACTTGCGGGAGCGAGCCCTTCCGGGCATTAGGAAGCTGCACTGCCGCGCCGGCTGGGAACCTGCTGCGTAAAAGATGGTCGATAGCAGAGGATGACGTCTCGACGATGTCATTGGACTACAACGTCGGACTGCTACCGAGCAATTGATGCGGACGTCTGCGACTTGCAACAGTTGTCCGAGCCGTGTTGACGTCCTAAGCACGCCCCTAAAGATACCTCACCAGATTTTCCCAGGAGGAATTCCACCCATAAACAATGCCCTGATGGAAAGAAGTCCAACCTTGGAGATACGAAGACAAGCAGAAGACAGCAAGTATGACTCCCACCTGCAAATCCATCAGCACAATGTCGAACCCCTCGCCCGCAACGTGCGCCTCCCGCACTCGCTCCAGCGCCTCCGCGCCGCTCGCCGCAAACACCACTTTGCACCCCTGCCCTTCCAAGATCCGCCCCGCCAGCTTTCTGTTGATCTGGTTATCGTCCACAACCAGCGCTTTCCTCCCTTCCAAATACTTCGCCGCCACCGATTGCCGCCGTTTCCCGACCACTTCCATGCCGAGCGCTTTCTGGACGGCCGTTACCACCGGGAGCTCGCGCAACGGCCACCCTAGAACTTCCACGCACCCGGCTTGGAGGGCGGCTTCCCGCGCACCGTCTTTTAGATGGGCCGTTACTGCGAGCACGGGAGCCGTCGATTGCATAGCGCGGATCAGATGAACGGTTCCCTCTTTTCCGATGGCGTCCCAGTTCACCACGACTAATTCCCCTGGAGTTTTATTTCTTGAGACGGATTTCCGACGCGGGCTGGTGACGCCCCGGGGCGAAAGGACGGGCGGTGCGTCGGCTGGATTTCCGTTCTGGTTCCGGTGGGGTTCCGCTGGGATTCCGTTGGCTTCGACTTGTAACCTCCGGGGCGACAGGACTGGCGGTGCTTCGACCGGAGTTCCGTTGAGGTTCCGGTGGGGTTCCGGTGAGAATCCGTTAGCTTCGTTTTGCAATCTTGGAGAGAGGACTGGGCTCAAGCCCGGTTGGCCCTCTGTCGAGAGCGTCGGCGGATTCGCGGTCGACTGTTTTGACCGGGGCTCGACGAAAGGTTTCGAAGTCGAAGTGCGAGGCGTTTTGGCACGCGCCTCTCTGACCGTTCCATTCGGAGTCGTTTCCTCACGAGAAGGCTCCGGCCTGAACGCATCGCCGGAACTCTCAGTCAAAGCTCCGGGAATCTCCAAAGGCGACCTGTGCGCCGTGCCGCTGAGCGTTTCCTGTGCCGTCCGTTCACCAACCGGTTCCGGGTTCCGCTTCTCCCGGCCGTTCCGTGGGGAAAGCGAGGACGGACACACGTGGTTTCGGAGCCCGGAAGGGGCTTCTTTGCCTGGATTTGGGAGGATGCGGCTGACAGCCTCGGAAACGGTTTCGACTACAAAGGACTCTGCTCCCAAACGAGTCAGCATGCAACCGATTGCCGAGCCACGGATTCCGTTGGTGTCAACTATCACTGCGCGTATCCTGCAGACAGCAGCAATCGGGCATCCTTTAGTCGGGGTAGTACTTGACTGTTCTCGTGTAGCAACAACGAGTGCTAAGGGCACTTGCTACTGAAGAGTGTGGACAGAATGCTTTGGCCAAACGCTTGTACGACCATTTCCAGGTTGCAGCTTTTCTGGGCGACGTATCGGTGTCCACGCCACAGTTTACAGAGGTTCCGGGGTGTCGCTATAAGGGTCTTTTCCGGAATTTTGTCTGATTTAGGGTCGTTGGTGACGGTCAAAACTGAAACGTAACAGTGAGAGTCAACTTCGGCTACTTTTGACCGGCCTCCGGTCCAATATTCCGGCGGAAGGCCTAAGGCCTAAGAACTTGGTTCGATTGGCTGACCCAAGCACCACCTAGACTCCCACCATGATAGAGTCGGTTTCGCTGCCAAGATTCACGCTATAAAAGCGATATTTATTTGGATACTCGGTGACTTTCCGCACCAGATAGCAGCACCTAAGACTGTCTTTTGAGCCGCAAACGTCACAAAATTGAAACGAATTGCCACTAGTCGAAACCTCATCTTCCACTCACCTCGACGCAATCCCCAATGCAGCGGGCGCAAACGGAGGCGGGTCAAGGACAACCTTGTTGTGAACCTCATTATGTACAGAGAAAGAGAACCGGCTCCCCCGATCCTCCACGCTCGCGACCGTCATCAGGCCCCCCATGGCCTTAACCAGCTTGGCGGTTATGCATAACCCGATTCCGCTTCCGCCCCACTTGCGGGTGTGGCTCGAGTCCGCCTGCACGAACGGCTGGAACAACCGGTGCTGGACGGACCGCGGAATGCCTGCAGAGATGGGTTACGAAAACAGATTTAGCTGTCGACCAGATGGGAAAATGAGGAGCAGCATCAAAGGAAATACTTGCTCTACTGAATCTTGGAACTTGGGCTTGTTAGTGTGACGACATTTGATGCAAACGACTGCCATTTTAGGTTGCGATGGAGTGCCGATCATACGACTTTGTATGAACGCTCTGATAACCGGAGGTTACACGAGGCTGAGCTTCAATCCTGGTATAGTCCGGCTCCTTCCCTTTCCGTTTACCTCTCGCTTTTCCATGATTATGGGGGGGAAAAGAGCGAGGGTACAATGACTGCTGCATGTCCATCGCTATACGCTGGAAACGAGCAACCACAGGGGGGCAGTCCAGATTGCCTGCAGACACTGACCCTACTAGAGGCAACAGGGTGGTTTCTCGTCTCTGTTTGAGAGCAATTCAATCTGCCCCGGACAAAAATATAAGTAAGCGTACACATTTCTCCTAACCCTCACTCAAATACAATGACCAGCCAATAACTCTATCCGCTCACCCATGCCGGTGTCTTCCACCGTGAACACCAGATTCACCGTCCCACTCTCCCGGACCTTGGCCGCGGCCGCCTGGGCCCTTTCCCGGGCTAGCTCGACCGCCTCCAGCGTGTTATTATTCAACCGGGGGTCGAAGCTCAGAATTCCCGGGTGCGATTCTAGGAGTGCGTCTAGATTGAACCAAGACACGTCGGTTGGGCCGCCGAAGCCGGGGGTTTCGGGGCTGGGGGTTTTGGCGGCGGCGGGGGGGGGCTCGTCGATGCGGACCCACACGAAGATGCTCCCTTTGGCCGTAAACTGCACGAAAGCAATATGGTTTGCGGGTTTGGCCTACTGGAATTTTAGAAGTCGGACTATAGAATGTTCTGTTTTGAAAATAGAGAGAGAAGCAGATGAGAAAGAAGAAAGCGACGTGAGCCGTACCATGAACAGGGAAAGCGAGAAGGATGCAAGACACCGAAGACTCGCGAATGGTAAAGGAGAACAGGAGGTGAGGAAGAGGGGGTCGTCATCTGATGACCGAGGAAAGCAGGATATTGACCTTGAAACTAAGTGGACGAAAAGCTGCATGCAAGCGGATCGGGGGAGCAGAAACATAAGATTTGGGCTGCAAGCTCCTGAGGAATTTTGCTGCCTTGCGTGTCTGGACGAGACAATAGATCGTCGGATGACCTTTGCTGGCGGGTGCGCCAAATGAGGCTCAAAAAGTCCGACACAAAAAGGCTGGTTCACCCTACCAAATCCGGTAGTCACGGGCCCGTCGAGAGGGAAGGAATCGGCCGTCCGCTAGATCTGGCTAGATCCACGCGACTCGACCAGCGAGCTGATGATTCAGGTCTGAGACGGGGCCAAGGGAGCGGAAAAATGCGGCGCACCTTGATTGCGTTCCCGACAAGGTTCACCAGCGCCTGACGTACGCGGTTTGGATCGCCCACCAGCATCTCCGGCACCTCGTCCTGCACGAATAACGAGGCTCTTACGTCAGATTAGCCTGTTTTAGAGGCTGCTTACGTCGGCGCAAACAAAAGATCGACGGAGCCGTTTGAAACAAAAGGGCCGTCCGGACGTAAGGAGGGCGTCCGGAAGCGTGACCGTCCGGAAGCGTGACTGGCGCGTCTGGGAGCGGATTCGGGCCGTCCAGAAGGGTAATAAGGACGTCCTAAGCGGGGACGGGGCGTCCGAAGTGTCACTCGGGCGTCCGGAAGCGCCCGCGGAGCGTCCAAAAGTGCGCTCAAGCCGCCCGAGCAAGCGCCTGGGACAACCCTAGCCAATGCCGGGACAACTCGCGTGTTCTAAAGCTGAATTGAGAGCTCTGTATCGAGCACCGGTACTAGACACTGTCCTTGTAAGTTCAGCCTGCAGTACAGGACCTCGCTTCCCGTCACGCGTGACCCTCAAACTACAACGACAACAAACCTGGATGAGGAAGACGAAGTCCAGCCGCTTCTGCCGGGCCTTGTCCGCAAAAAGGGCCGCCACCACCTCCATCTCCTTTCGGACGTTGTACGGGATGTTCTCGATGTCCATGTGCCCAGCTTCGATCTACGGACAAAAAGGATTTGGGATGTGAATCCCTCATCTAATCAGACATTCATCGGAAGTGCAGACCTGGCGCTAAACGGAGTTTGTAGTGCCCAACAGTGACGTTGACTCGGCGCTCACTAAGATTTGTATCGTGCACCAAAGCTGCGCTTACTTCTATAATGAAAAAGTCCAGAATAACAATCTATTCGAAGCATCCGTAAGTAAGCGTTGCACAGAAGTGCCCAGAGTACAGACCTGTCCATTGGAACCTTGAGCAATCGACCCTCAAGCGTCCTAGGACTGGCGACTAAGGCCGAGCAGTTCACTTACGACGCGTAATAAGCTGACGTAAGACGCTCGCTCACCTTGCAAAAGTCAAGGACGTCGTTGATGATACCAGAGAGCCCCTGGCCGGACGCCTGCGCGGACTGCACATAGTCCTGCTGGACCGGGTCCTGTAAACGGAGACAAAGGGGATCGAGGTTGGGTAAAAGCAGACAATATAGATGAAGGACCCATGGGGGGCTTGGAAATAGTGTTGGTCTTGAAAGGCAGGGCAGAGGCTCTCCGCAACTGACAAGAGGCTTTCTGACCGACACCCAAGATGGGGACCAGAATACACAACCGCTGCAAGCTCCTAGGCCATTGACCATTCTTCTGAGGGTTATGCCCGATGACGAGCCGCTGTCTTCTGCTGTTCTGCGGTTTTGGCCCGAAACAGACGCGTGCCCTTGCAACGACCCGGCTACGGTGGATTCCAAGATCAGCTTTGCCCAAAGTCAACTCCCGGAAGAGGTAAGCACAGGCGATTCTATCGGTTAAAGACTCACCAGCTGTGTCTCATTGAGCAAGGCGATCATGCCGAGTACGCCGCTCAGGGGCGTCCGAATCTCGTGACTCCTGCAGTGACGAACACGTCGAGTGCGTTAGAATGGGACGATAGGGTGCGGCACTGCAATAATTTGGCCATTTGCAGCCGAGGGCCTGCAAAGCACGGGCAACAGAGGCTCCTTGAACAATCAGACAGCGGCCAAACCAGGGCAACGGGCGTCTTCTGAGCTATACGATACTTTAGTCCGAGCTTTTGTGTGCCGTTACCGGTTTGCGTCTGAAACGGTTTGCGTCTGATATGATTCTGACTGATACAGTAACACAATGTTTTTAGCAGATTGGTCGTAATATGCTAGAATGGAACGAGAAGTAGCTTAAATCTTGAGACCCTAATCGAAGCACGCATTGAAGAACGTGCGGTTCAATAACCCCCTGAATATACACCATCCAATAAACCAACTGAAAGATCACAGCCTTACATGGTCGCCAGGAAGTTGGACTTGGCCATGTCGGCAGCTTCCGCCTCCGCACGCGCGCTCTCCGCCTGCGCTTTGGCATTCCGCAGCTCCTCGTTGAGCTCTTTCACCTGTGGCCAGGATGGCATACGGTCTTTGGTTTTTCGGGTCGCTTATGTGGAAGACTCTCCTCACCGCAAGCGGGTGAAGAGCAATCGAAGCCCAGGTCAAAATTCAGCTTGAGTCTTCGATGAAATCATGGGAATGGACGGCGAAAAGGGCGGAGACAAAGGACGGAAAAACCAATAGGACGGGTAGAATAATTGCCAGACAAACGCAGCGACAAGAAATACTTGGACTGCAGAGCGACAAGGATACAAGCAGGAGTCAGTAGTTCGAAGCGGAAGTAACCGAGAACGAAAGACGAAAAGGGTGAGCAAAGGTGAAAGCTCACCTGTTCCACATTCTTCTGCATCGCCTCCAGCCTGCGGAGCCCCATGGCCATAGCCCCCATCGTCAGCAACACGCCCGCAGCAATCACCGCGGCAAAGCCGCCGTCTTGCGAGTACGCTAGCAGACTTGCCGAACGATCACGACAGCGAACCTCGTAACGACGACCGCCCAAATCGAAGGGGACCACCTGAGAACGTTGCCGAATTGATTAGTCAAAAATCGTGAAAATTCATGGGTCTTCCGACGCGGAGCTAGGAGTTAGGATATGAAACGGGCTCTTGCTTATGTCTGTCGCAGAACCAAAAAATGTCACGTTTTGCTGACGGAAAATTCGTAGTGTAGCTCAAAGCTGTACTTACGGAGGCTTGATTGCACTGCTACGGGTGAGGAGAGCACGTACTGGCAGTCACAACGCGCCCTGAGTGGCCACTGAGAACACTAGCTTCAGCAGGCGTGTGCCGACACACGTACGAATCTATTGTGTATGTCATGCAGAACCTGACAAGAGCTGCATCTTTGTGCCGGTCTTCGCTTCTGACTGGATTGACCAATGGATCGTGCCACTTTAGATACTAGATCTTGTAACCCCCCACAAAGCGATCCCAAGCCTTGGGATGCAGGATGCCCTTCTCCATACTCCGCAATGCCCGCAGTCAAGCCAAGCACAGGTCAAGCACCCGAGGGCAGCAATTCTCCGACCAGGAAACCGTTGGCTTGTGCCCCGAAACAACAGATCCCTGCCTCATCATTACGACGTCTCCGCTCCGATTGTATTCCTCATGTAAGTAGGCCCTGAGAAAAGCACTCCCCCACCAAATCGATCCGGACCAGGATTATTTACTTCGTTCTTGATTACAGGACTCGGATGAAGGTCGAGCGCTTTCTCTGGTGCGACAACTTTTCCAAGGGGCAGAATGTCTCACCTCTTCCTTGGAGTAGGAACCGCTCCCAAAACCGCTCTGTGCATACATCTGGCCCCCACTCGCAGGAGCTCCCCACACCAGAAACGGGGCCGAATCAACTGGAATGCCAGTATCTAAGGTAACGTCCTGTCCAGACACCACGATCCCTTCGCTCCCTTTGTACGGCTCCAAAGCCGCTGTAAACAGCGCTGTCAGGTTCAAGATAGTCGCCACAACTCCGACGCACTCTGGCAACGCTGCGGAGCTGGAGCTTGGGTAGACCTGGAAGGAAAAAGAAAAGAGAGTAATTCATTTAGAACGTCGCATAGAAAGGACTCAGAAGAGGAACAATTTCGAAGATCATATCGAAATGGATGCAGGCTTGCGACGTGGCAGGAGCCGCAACGCAAGCAGCAGCTGTTTGATGACGTGGATATCTTGACGTGGGAAGAATCGGTGCCAACCACGAAAGTTGCAGATACAAGAACGGGCAGAAGTTCGATTGCAAAGTGCCTGAACTTTCTGCAGCGTTTGTCTGTTCTCCCACAGACGTTTTCGTAAGTGAATCCTATATACGAAAGATGGAAACTTGACGGAGACAATTCACGAAGTAAGGCGTGTCTTCAACGCACACAGCGACTCGTGGCGTCCGATTCCTCCTCACCGGCGAAAAGATAGGCAACACTACTGTGTCTCCGAGTTTCCTCGGATGTCCTGCAACAGGGTTTGTGCTCTCGCAAGCTCTCTTCACGCTGTTCATTGGCATGTTGAAGCCCGTCCAGTTGGATATATGAAAGCCATCCCTGCAGTGACGTCAATTCGAATTAGATCGCTTCGGTTCTTTTTCTGGCATTCTAAATCCTATGTTCCACTTCGTGGACTGTCAGGGCAAGTTCTGGCGATGGTAGTGGACGTGAATACTTTACGGAAGTGTTGAGAGACATGCCAAAGTGGGGCTCAAGGTTTGTATGCTGCCCAGCTCAGATGTCCACAAACAGACATTGCAGAAAGCCTAAGGTCCTTGAGTGTCCTAAGGTCCTTGAATGTCTTAACGAACTTTGATTCACGAAAATGGTCAATATGGTGATATCGACCTCTCTAGCCGATGCCAGTGCAATGGCGGCTGACTCTAGCGTTTCATTGCACTTTTATCAGCTTCCTGACAGGGCACTCAAAGCACGTGTGGTGTTGCTTAAGTGGAAGCCGCAGCTTGCAACGTCCAGATCTGGTTTGCAGAAGCCTCTTGATACAATGAACTTCCTGAGCTTCTGAGGCTGGCAATCAGGCAGTCCTTCGTCCACTTATCATGTAGAAAGTGGCCACTCTATCTGCACTATGAGATGGAACAAGTACTCACCAGCCAAAGAATGTCCCAGGCACGTTTGCGTACAGAACAACAGGAGCATACTGCTCTTCTTGAGGCACAGGAATAACCCCAGGTCTAGTTCCTGCTGTGTCCCAAGTCCAGAAACCACTTCCCAGCTCCGTTTCAATCCTACTTCGATCTGTCTTCAACACGACTGTCGAATATAGTGTAAGGAGCGCCGGACTGGCTCCGTATATCGAGGCTGTAACTAGCTGGAACATAGTGGCATTGACTGTTGGCATGCCGCTCATTAGCCTGGCCAATGCGTGGGAAGCCTGGAGGTCTGCCGCAAAGGCAGCTGCCACAGCCTGCAGTGAGAACATGTCAATTAATCAGCGGGTAAGATCACTATCGGCAAAAGCTGGCTTGTTTCCATACCCCTGTTACATGTGCATACTCACCACTCAGAGTTCAAGTGGCCTCAAGCGGTCATAACTGAAAAGGTGGTGAGACATGGTGGAAAGTATCAGCATGCTGGCGCACTCTTTCATGTCAGAAGGAATCAGACTTACGGTAGCCCGAGATTGCCACTCAAAGAGCAAATGGACACTTTCAGTGGCCTTCTTTGTGAAAAGCACCAGCAGAGACCTCGACATGGCTGGCTCTCTTTAGAAACTCAGGCTTCAAAGGCTCTTGTCTTCAGCAGTTCAGGACGAAGCTTGCCCTTTTGCTACCATCTCATTTAGTAACATCTTTGGATAGCCATGATCCTGACCACAAGGATGCGACCACCTTGCTTCTGCAAGGAGCTTGCCATGGATTTGTTGCCTGCCACAGACCGATTCAGATGCAGCAATTCGTCAACCTTGACTGGTCATTTATTTTTGCCCATACAATTGCGCTCTTCTTTTGTCCCACTGGCCAGCTTTGGCCTGCTTTGCGCTTAATCTGCAAAACCTTGACTGGTCATCCATTTTTACAATTGCGCTCTCCTTTTGTACCTCTGGCCTGCTTTGGCCTGCTATGCCCTTCATCCCCGAACTGACCAGAGCATGTCAGCTCAATAAGGTCAGGGGAAGCTTCCAATCGATGAAGTTGGTGGGAACCCTTGGAGCTATCCAGCAATCAGTTTCACATTCACTTGGCTGTGCAAGTAGGTGCAAGTTTCTCTAAGGTTTGGGGACAACATAAAGTGATCAAACCAGAGTGTACGCCCTTGGTTTTGTTCATGGACAAGGGACTTGACAGCTTGCATTTGCTTAGCTCATTGCGACTACCGCCTAGCCACAGCTCATGGTTGGACGGCCCAAATGACCTCAACAATTTCTTTCTGAACAAGTTCTTCCCCAAGCTCTGGCCCCTGAGGCACTGAAAGGTACCTGGCCCTTTTTAGAGGAGCTGTATTGGATGTCAAGCGATCACACCGCAGTAGACATGAGCCCAAAGTTTAGGACAATTCCTGCTGACATTGTCCTGCACTTCTTCATTTCTGCTAGCTAACTTCAGGAGATAACAAGTAAGTATATAAGCACTGGCTCAGCTACCACCGCTCCTTACCTGAGCACGCAGATTGCACTCCAAACCAAAGGACTCCATCTGCAAGCTGCTGGCCTTCTGACGGAGGACCCCAGCGGCGAAAAAGGTGGCCATGAACCCTATGGTTGCCCATGCTACAATCGGGAGTTTGAATTGCTTGATTGCTTGGCACAGTAAGCATCCAGGTGATAGCTGGAGAGGCTGGAGGCTGAGCCGCCAACCATTCTGCGCTGGTTTCCCCATCTTCTAGAAACCTTGTGCCTCAAGGCCTGGACCTGATTCAGCTGGTTCACCAGCTACATCCTTCATTGGCGCTGGACAGCTCCACGGTTCTGAACACCGCCAGACTGCCTTTCAAAACGTACAGACAACAGTGACAACTCTCCGCAATCAACTTAATGCCCTTCTTAACTTAGTGGCGGCAAGTGTCACGTAACGCTACTATTACAAGCTCCGGTTTTGTCACTCTGCTAAGATCAGGGGCTATGTGGCACCGCCAAACATATTTTACAAAAGCTCCAGACTACCTATCCCAACCTGCACACGCTTTTCGCGCAAGGAGAAGCCATGATCTATGATGCAGAACTTTCTAAGCATTGCCAGCAGTGGCTCACTCAGAGTCGCTCAGAGTCAGGGACCAGCAGAGCGGCCGATGCGTCACCATGCCAATGCGCAATTGGCGGACTCACTCCGCCAATGTTCATTGGGCATTGCTGGGCTGTTTCGATTCCCGTGCCCACCTCGGACCCAGGACGTCATGCCTTATGTCATCAAAACCGCTCCGTTGTGTACCGCTTGATGCCGTTCCCTGACTTCACGTCATACCAACTACCTGCACAAAGCAAAGCAATGTCTCTGCCGTCGCTCCGCACGAATCCCGTTTCTGTCTTCCTTGTTGGCACGATTCTGATCGGTGGAGTTTGAATTTTAACCGTCTGCCCGCAACTCATTATTATTGATAAAATGGTTGTGACCGGTACAATGTCACTGGTCAGGGACGTCGGGTTATAATACCTACTTCAAAGGTTAGGTATCGTTGACCTTTGTAGTTCAAAGCCTGGCTGCTTTTTGAAGTTCAAGACAAGGGTTAATTGTTGGTTGGTCTAACATGGATCGGTTCCGAAGTTCGAACTTCCAAGTTCCGACCCGCAACTTCCCGGCCTCATTGATTGTTTCGGAGGTCACGCACATGATTACACGCGTAGGATAAAGCTGAGCCGACGTTTACCCGGGCCGGTATACCGAAAGCTGACATCAGTCATGACAAATCGAGACCGTACGCTCCGTTCGATGAAGCCGGCGACGGACAAAGTATGGAAGGAACCGGATTGGCGGAAATTGAGCGGGATCTCTCTGGTGCCAAACATATACCCGGAGGGCCGGTATTATTAAATACCGAGTTCTATTACTTCTGCGTCCGTAGGACCTAACCCACCACTTTTGGTCCCGCAATTGGCGGTGAATGGCGTTTCTGGCTTTCAAGCGACGCCACTCGTTTTTGCTCTCCAGTGATCGGTCGCCAGAAAGGAAGGAGGGAGAGAGCTAGAAAGCGCCACCGTTTCCGGAACCATGGCGGACGCTATGACCAAACCCATTGAATACAGTAGCGCACACACGACATTTCTTCTCGGACCGTCGATTCCAAATTTCGACGGTTTCGATCCTTTTTTCCGAAAGAGGACACGGTTTATTTATTATTAGCACGCATAGTCGCATGACTCTTGGAAATGCTGCAGTGCTGCTGCATATTGCTGTCATCCGTGAATCACTTTACCGGTGGACTTAGTTTCAAAGTACTATGATGGTGTAGCAGCCCATAGAAACTCTGTTACTCTTTAACAATTGAGCGCCAGTGGCAGCATACACAACCTTCCTGGAAATGGATCTAAATGCTTGGTTTGCAGGAAATCCAAATCTCCCTCCCGCCCTTCTCGGCAGCTGCTTACTTGCATTGTTGGCTGCGTTGTTGTTTGCTGTCAGCTTGCGCTCCTCGAGAGCTGAAAAGGGGGAGATAAGAACGCTGCAATGGTACAAAACTGGTTTTCCACTTTTGGGGCCCCCTGCGGAATTTCAAAAAGCTCCTGAAGAGCTCCTTCTAAAAGCGCGGAAGCAGCTGGGGAATGTGTTTGGGTTGAACCTGCTGGCAAAGCGCTTCGTCTTTGTCCTTGGGCCAGATGCGCACAGGTGAGACTGCGAATGTTTCCAAGGGGCATTCCATCCTCATGCGTGCTCTGACATGTTGAACCATCACCGTTGATAGCATTGTTCAAATAGTTGCACAGATTGAAAGCAGCTGAAACCAGCCACTTTTATTTGAGAACCACCATGTGCAATGCTGACAAATCAACTCAGTCCAGATAAAGTACTCACAACAGTATTCGCTTCTTCGCCTGATGGAACCTGTTGGTCCCACTGACTGATCTCCCCTGGAATCGTATTTTCACCTGTTCTTGAAGGTCAACCTTGCTTCTCTTCATGGCCGTTTCCTCTTAAAGTTTTCCAGGCCCAAGCTAGATGCTCAATGAGTGAGTGCTTTGCACCACCCATTCCTAAGCCTAGAGGGGTTACCTCAGGCTAATCAGGGACAATGCTATACGCTCAAGCGGCGCTCGACCAGGCGCTCATCTGCCTTGGTATTGTAGGAACTGCTGCTTAACAAAGTACTCACTCAGCCCTTGAAGGGCCTCCGCCAACTCCTAAAAGGCCCTCTGTCCCAGGTGGTTCTTCAACGCCGACGACGGCACATCAGCCAGCGAGCTCAGCTTTGAAAAAGCAATTGAGGCCCTGACGCGCCACCTCTTCGGGGCCGGCTTGTACAGATTCACCGCCTGGAACGAAAAAGCAAGGAAGCTGATCATCACCGGACTGGCGTCGGCACCCAGGCAAGTGACCCTTCTTTGAAATCAAACTCACAATCATCGTATCCTTCATAGTATGCATCTTTCCTGACACTGCCAAGACCTGAGAACCGCTTGGAGACTTTTCAGCAGAGTGAGAAGTACCTGTTGCGCAACATTGTTTTCGTAGGCTGCCGGTCTACCGGAGCGGCTGGTATGCAAAGCCAGAACCACTTTCTGAACCCTGACAGCGATGCTTTCTCCAAGTGACCTTGGCAACACGGCTACCTCTGTTCAATCGGGGTTAAGTCACTCATAACCCGCAGATTAGCGTACTACACGACCGTTATCCAAAGCCACGTGGAGCGCTCGCTAGCTGGGTGGGCGCAAAAGGGCACTCTGGACCTATTCCGAGAGTGCTCCCGCGTCACGATGGGCATGATGATTGCATGCTTACTTGGGGATGACGTCAACGAGCGCTTCCCCGAGTTAGCGGACTTGTACTATGAGTACGAGCGCATGGCGGCACTGCCGGCGGTCGCGCAGTTCCTGTGGTTTCCGAGCGCTGTGGCGAGGCGGTTCAAGAGGATCAAGTGAGTCCGTCTTTGTGGGCATCTTTTATGGGATTTACAATCCCCAGCTTTTTCGTTTGGTTTGGCCGTTGACAACGAACTTTTGGAGTATTGACACGCAGGACACTCCTTGAATGCAGGTATTTTGAGACGGTCATGCGAAAGGCAAAACGCAGTTTTGAAATTCCGAAAATGGTCAAGAAACCCATCAAATAGGGCCTTGTGAGGCGCGAACAACGTTGACTCAGAAGCACGAGAGTTGGTTCTTCTCCGCTCTTACTCACTTTGATAAGCCAAGAACTCTCTACTTGGGCTCTGATTGCTTTTTTAGGATTTGCTGACGTTGCTGAGTCCGTTCGTCAGACAACTTCCTTGAAATTGCCTTGGCGCAGAGAGTGGACCCAAGTAGACTCGAAAGACGAAGGAATATACATAGGTGCACAAATATTACGGATCGCCAGAAGACTTAAGACACCAGGCTCCGACGATTCAAAGCCCTTGAATTGTACAGGGGGCGTATCGTCGAAATCTTGGAGACTGTGATCCGGGAACGGTACGCCGACCTAGAAGGCCACAGCGGGCGGCAAGACTACTTGCAGTTCGTGCTCAACGATACCCCGGGTTTCCCCGAAGCGATGAGCCTGCACTTCCTGACCATCTTGTTTGCGGCACACATCAACACAGTGAGTTTCGTCCATCAGCGCGTGTTCTCCGACGCTTCGAAATGAGCTTCAGAGATCTATTAGAGACAGCAATTTGCGCTTTCGAGGACTTTCCGGCTCTTCCGCCTGAGCTTCAATATAAAGTGAGTCTTATTGAAAGTTGTCAATTCGGCGTCCTTGCCGCCCTTCTGATCGCTGTCCCAGTCTGTTTCGGGACAGCGTTCGCGTCTGGCAGAAAGTTGTCGACAATATGCGAGATGGTCGCAGTTTGAAGTTTATGCTTTAGACGTTGAGCCGCTTTCTTTGTGCATCCAACTTCCGTCTAAGCTTCTCCCTCGGAGCGACGAGGCCCTGTTTTTCCATCGCAGGTCTCCACAATGGCGTGGACCATCGCACACATCGCCTCCGACGAGGCCCTCCAGCGAGCCGTCCGCTCGGAGGTGCGCTCGGAGGGGGATCCCTTCCGGGCGGCCGCGAGAGCGCCTGAGCTGGCAGCTGCCGGGATCGCAATTGCCGCCAATAAGGGCGAACTGCCTTTGTTGGACAAGTGCATGCGGGAAACGCACCGGCTGTATGGGGCCCTCTTTTTCGTAAGAGAGGCGAGTGGTTCAAACTCCCTTTGCATGTCTTTATACTCGTGCGTGGTCAGTTCGAGAGCGTCTTTCTACGTCTGCTGGACGAGACGCAGCCGATAATGAACTGAGTGTGCGCTCTACTCCTTCCGGGAAAGGCGACTAAAGCAGAGTTTGTCTGCGCGTCGTTTTGAACTTGCCTTCTCGAAGATCAGAATGCCAGGCACGTGACAGCAAACCTCTTTTATCATTGCTTTCCCATTCCAGTCGAAATAGGGCTGAGGCACTTGCTATCGTTTGTCAGGTCCAAAGGCCCACGTCCTTCGACGGCATCCCCCTCCCCAAAGGGACCACCGTCGCTTTCAGCCCCTTCGTTATGCACCGGGACGAGAGCGTCTACGAAAAGGCGTCCACTTTTAACCCGCACCGGTTTAGTAAACCCGCTCTCGAGGAGCTAACCACCAAACGGCAGTACGTTCCGTTTGGGTCGGGCCGGCACGCGTGTCAGGGGCAGCGGTTGGTTACGATAGTGCTTCGCTTAGTCTGGACGACTTTGTTCAGGGAGTACGACGTGAGTGTTGAAATTAATGAGTTGCCGGCGCCGGAATATGCCGGTGCGCTCGGGATTCCGCAACCCAAGTCCCCGGTGTTTGCGCGCGTGAGGAGGAGAGAAGGGGCATAATGGTTAATTTAATGCAGCGAGGGCCATGCCGACTGTTGACCAAAATGTACAGAGACTGGACAGTGGGATTCACTCATACGACAGTAGCTAAGATATGGTGTGATTGTATGGATCACCGCCCGTCGGCTAAGTTGACTGCAGCCTAGCAGGATTGTACGTATAGAGATTGGACACATAAGATTCTTCAATGATTTCAATACGAATGCTAGGACCGGAGAGAAGCGCCGAAACCGTTCTACTTCACTTCATAGGCCCGAGCGGTGAACATGCTCGGGAAGATGTGCAGTCTGCAAGGAGTCCCGGGCGGCCTGGGGATCTCGAACTAACAACCCAATTGTTAAAGGCTCGCGGTCGATCTTCGATACACTGAAAGTACTGTCTTGCTTTACAGCTTGAAGTATCTGAATGAAGACGTTCCTAAAAGACGGATGAAGAATGCGAACGAGAACGAGACAGAAGTAGAAGCAGAAAGGGAATTGAAACCGAAGCAGAAAATTGAACATATATCGACCCGAGCTGTTCGAAATTTAATCGAATTATACTGCTGTGCGAAACGGCGCCGCCGCAACGTTTGTAGTTGGATACTGACTAGATCTCAGGTTGGCCGCGGACGTGACTCTTAACAAAAACGGTAATTAATTTAAAATCGACTCAACCTCCCGCGCCCGCTGCGCCCAGTTATCAGGTCCGATATCGAGCACACTGAAATTTGCGGTACGTCAGGAAATGATTGTATCCATGGGCAAACTCCTGCATTAATCAAAAGCAGGAGTCCGTTGATGACTGTCGGAAGGCGCGAAGGCTCTGGAATTAGAATAACTGAACCACCTTAAATCGCGACTGATCAGTAATTATCGCTGCACGGTCAAAGAATCATAGGTCTTGATTTCATGTCGACTAAGGGCCATGTTGACTAAGGAAAGTGCCCGGGAGACGGGTAGGGGTTAGGGTGGGTACGGGTGCGGAGCGTGTCAATTAAGTTGTCGGTTTAGGTTTTTAGTTTTGTTCGTTCAATGCCCCGAGCACCATCCTTAGTCAACATGCTCGTAGGCACCATGAAATCGAGAAGTATATCAAAGCATCCGCCCAGCCGCCGCTAATTTGATTGTAAACGCGTGTAAGGTTTGAATGCTTATTTAATGGGTTTTAGGATTTTGAATGTTCGCTTTGAGCGGATCTGGGAGCTCGACGGCCGTCCTGATGGGCTGCTATTCGTTGACTCGCTTACGCATCTGACAACACCGTAAATCAACGTACATGTGGCACCAGCTTTCGTCAAGACGTATCAATCAGCAACCGTGGTCTGCAGTGTCACTGGCATGCACATAAGTCACGTTGCAGGCTTTGACGTTCGATAAGCCTTCGTGGTTTTGCGCCTCGCCGCAACAAACAAAACTTGGAAGCGTTGACAGTTGTCTCGAGCTATGTCGAAACGCGCGCGGGCTAGCTGTCGCATATCATGTATGTCAAGGACTTGAGCTGGAAGCACTCACCGTGCCGGTAGGAAACGCTTCCAGCTTGACGAAGTCGATCATGTGTTGGCATATGTCAGCCATTCTTCGTATCGATGATCTGGCGTTCACTCGATCAAGTAGGTACCTGCTCCTCTGGAAAAGAAGGTGTCGTTATAATTCCGGGAGAGGAGCTCATTCCTTTTCGTCAATTAGTAAACGCTAAAGAGGGGCGCTACCAGCTTCGAATTCCTTGCCAAGACGATCAAGTCGGATTGAACAGAAGCTGCAGCAAGCGGTTTCCGCCACGACCAACAGCAGCCACATTGCAGCAGGGGGTTTTCTTTCAAAAATTGGCGGCAGTCCCGTTCAAACAATAAGGATCCAAAAACAAGAAGCAAAGATGGAGAGAGTTCATGTCTTTCTTCGTCAGCACGCCCTGACTGCTGTGCATTGACGCTCTGAGTTCCGAAGGGAGACGATTCAGCGCTGGTCCACGATCCGAAAAGAGGAGAAAAGTGCGGCCCTGAAAGCATAGTACACTCTGGTTCCAAAAGCGGGAAAAGGACTGAAGATAGCTCAGAAGTTGGATTGCAAGACTCGGCTGTGAAAAGAGATTTGCCATTCCAGCCTGAGGGGATGGGGGCAGGGAGGAGAGACCGGGGCTCATGGTCGCTGAGCGCTGCAATGACGTCAGCGCTCGTCCTCGTCCTAGTAGGGGCCACGTCAGCGGTCGCTCACGGTTCAGCGGGATCAAAGCAGAGTGTAGCAACGGGTGCAGAGGAAGGCGCGGTTTATCCTGGAAGTAGAAACGCAGAACCTGACTTTGCAGAGGTTGAGGGGAAGCTGGCAAGAGCCTCTTTGTTAGGGGTTGCGCAAGGAGAGCGGAAAGAAGTGGCGCATGCCGGCGAGGGTTTTGCGCGGCATCCCTTTTCATCAAGATCTCTCGGATCTGGATCGGAGGGTCTCGGAAGGACAGTGGAAGAAAGTGCGCAGAACGCAGAAGACGTTGCGCGCGAGCAGGGCCCCGGCGGAAAGCTCCGAGGAGTCCATGGCGACTTTGCGAATGCCAGGAAGGACATAGTTCATGTCGAGTGCGAAAAAAGCAGTGAGTGCAGCAACGCTACAGTTGGCCACGAAAGAAAATACGAAAAGGATGAAAAGGCCGGGGTTTTGAGAGAGAACCTGGAACTGCCTTCTGTGATTGTGGAAAAAGAAGAGGCGGTGCTGGCCAAGGAAACAAGAGCGAAGGGGTGTGGAAGGGGAGATTTTGTGGGGGCTTCTAAGCCGGCCGCGAGAGGAGAGAGCGGCGCCGAGGTGACAAGCAGCGCCTGGCAGATGCTCCCATTATTTGGATGGATGTACCGTTTCTCTTCTCAGCGCCAGGAGCGAGAAAGTGCAGATGTCCGCAATGAGAAACAGGTCTCTGAGTCCCATCTCAAGAAGGCAGACTCAAGAGCTACCTCAGTTCTCGAACAGCATGGAAGAGACAAGCGAGTACTTGGAAATGCTCTGAAAGGTGGACAGCAGACAAGGAGATGCGTCGGGGGCGGGAATCGAACGGCGGAGGTCGCCTTTTCGACAATTCTGTACGTGGACACCAGCCGGGACTACGAGTACTTCGTGGCGACCAGAGTCATGATTCAGTCGCTCCTTTGGACGGGCACGGACGCCGACGTCGTGGTTTTGGCATCGGAGGGGGTGCCCCAAGACTGGATAGACACTCTGTAAGCTTGCCCCCCAAAGAGTATAGTTAAGACAGCGAGACTTTGGTACTTTGGTAAGAATGGCTGAGAGAACAAGCGGCACAGAGGAAGCCTGCTTGAAAATGAAAGTGGCGCTGACGTCTGATCTGGTTGCGATTTGGACTCGTCGTTCTGCCTGTATATTCAAAAGGACTTGGTCACCAATTGGTTTTACCCTTGCTCTGATCTGATGCGGCTGTAGTGAATGACATTCTTGCACCAATCAAGCAGTAGTTCGTCTTCGCTTCACTACGCCTGATCCTGATCCTGACATAGCAACCGTCCCACCTTCTTCGACTCTCAGCGCCTGAACATTGATATGGATGATCAGCCGGGCCTTACGACCAGCGCTTGGTTCTGCATTTGTTAGGTCATTGCCAGAGAAGGTCAACCCTCCTTGCGTTCGGCTCAGATCTTTCGATCAAATCTTCTATCACAATTCTTACTACCTCTCACCTCTTCAGTGTCTGGTCCCCAGGGAATCCGAGGGCGCGCGCGTGCTCTCGGTGGCCGACGTCCCGAACCCCTACCGCGGCCGCGCCGGCGTGCAGCCGCGCTTCGCGCGCGCGCTCAACAAGCTGCTCGCGTGGCGCCTGACGGAGTACGCGCGCGTGGTGCAACTAGACGCGGACAATCTGTTCCTGCGCAACGTGGACGAGCTGTTTGCGTGCGGGGACTTTTGCGCGGTGTTCATCAACCCGTGCATCTTCCACACTGGTCTCATGGTACTCAAGGTACCTCCAACCATCTTTTTTGACTCTATGAATACAGTCCCTTTCTTTCCCGAAGAAAATAGCGTTGGGATTCATGGAGGGGAAAGCATTGCCTTTACTTCTGTATATTGATTCTGCTGGACTTCAACCTCTCGTTCTTTCTTCTATCCGCTTTCACGAAAACGTCTTGAAGCTGCTTCATTGAGCGCTTTCTTCTTTCCGATGATTTTCCAGCGGATATCGGATCCAAGCGTTGGATCGAGCCGATATAATCTCCCCAACATCCCGTGCAAAAGATTGTATCCAGATAATTAGCCGCTTTCTATCTCTTCGCCACATTGTTGTGATCAGTTGTTGAACCAAAACTTCGTAACCTTGCTTCGAAGCGATGCGCCAGTCGTTTGTCCTAGCCTTGCTATGCAAGCCCATCACCTGAGTACCCATTTCAAGCGTCACTATGTCAAAACCCAAGACTAAGAGCTAGGAAAGCCCTCACTCCTGATAGATCCTTCCTGAATTCTCAGCCCTGAACTCGCACAATAGCGCTCCTGAACGAAAACAGGAAAAGCTCAGAAGTTATAAGTCAAAAGCAATCCCCCTCTCCTACAGCCTTCTCTGGAGACTTACGCCGACATGCTGAAGCAACTAGAGACGGCGCCATCCTTTGACGGCGCGGATCAGGGCTTCCTCGCGTCCTACTTCCCGGACCTTCTGGACTGTCCGATGTTCCGTCCGCTACCACCTGGTTCCGCCCGGCTGAACGGAACATACCGGCTGCCGTTGGGATACCAGATGGATCACGTGTACTACTGTGAGTGTGCATCTCTTCCTAGACTTCTCTCGTTTGTCTCGCATGGTCTGCGTTTAGGAATGCCTGTTGCTATCTGATTTGTTGCGCCCGAAGCCAGGAGCAAGCCCTCAAGAAGGCGTAGGTCTGCATGTCTCTGAAGAAGCGTCGTTCGGCCGGAAGGATACTAAGAGCGTGTGAGATGACTGGAATGACGGAACTATCGTAGCAGGAACAGTTTTGAGAGAGCCTAGAATCTCGACTACGAGTGGACTCTCGGAAAAGCCCGCAGCACCGCAAGCCCTTCCAGCGTTCGTCAAAGAATTGGATCATCTCGGTCAGCCAAAATCTTGCAGCACCTCCGTAACGTCTTCCTACCTTGAGCCGCTTAGATTTACAGAGCAAGTGCTGCGAATTTCCCGTGCAGACCTCAACTTCAGGTGGACCTTGACACCAGCCTGCGCCCCACAGGGCGTCCTCACCTTCCCGGGAGCGCCAGTGTTAAAGCCCTGGTATTGGTGGAGTTGGCCGCTTCTTCCCCTCACCCTCGAGTGGCATAAGCGCCGCGCCGAGACCATAGGCTATGAGCCGGAGCTGTACCGCGCGCTTTTGCTGGCGACCGCTTGGTTCGTGCTCGGGATCAGCGTGGTTTCGATCTCGCAAAGAACGTCGGTGAGTCGTTGAAAGCTGTGGCATTTTTCCCCACTTTGTCTCGCCAACAAGAAAGGTTTTCGAGAAAGTTGTTTGCGGGTCTACACGAAGAATCTGGTAGTACAAGAGAAACGAAGTTCGGGTGGGGTGATGACTCAGAACTGGACAAGGCGCAAGGAGGTTGTTTGCTTGGAAACAGGCATGATGACCATCAAGAAATCGCATCAGTCGTTCTTTGCCTGCTGCTTAACGAAGCTTCTCGTTTCAAGGCAAGAAATGATCCAGAAAGGGAGTTGGTCCGGTCAGAAAGTCGTTCACAATCCTGTAAGAAACTTACTTGAGGTCCAGCGCTATTGGTGGGCCTTTCATAACGTCCAACCCTCTGAAGATCTCCCTTTCGAAGAGCATTGTTCCAATCTCTATACCGGAAGCAAAGCAAATCAAAGCCTCTCCGCTATAAGGTCCAAGCTAAAGATCGAGAAGAAGCCCTCAAATTATCATTCCTGACGTCACTGCTTGCGTCACACACAGGCTCGTGGTTCCCACCGCCCCCGCTCTCCCCCGGGGTCGAACCTGGGGTTGCCCCTCTCCCTCCCGCGCAGCTCTTCCCCTCCCCCGAAAAGCACCTCAACCTTGTCTCGCCTCTTTCTGGGGGTAAAAACTCGCCTGCGTTTCAGCCCCCCGTTGCGAGCAACTGCAATCTACCTTTCACTCGGGGGCAGTGCGGTTCTCGCCTTTTGGGCGGTGCCCACAACGGTGCACCCGTTTCTAGGTTGGGCCCTTTTCTATCTGGGTTCCATGAGTCTGGTTACCATCATCCTGTCCGTTAACCCTGGGTTACCGGTAACCGCCCTGGCGGCCCCCTGGCTCTTGTGGGCGGGCGTTTTGGGGGTTTTGGCGGCGCCGATTTACTCCGCGGGCGCGCAGAAGATCGTCGCGCTGTGCCTCCTGAGCGCGGCCGCGGCCGCGGTGCTCTTGGAGTCGGGCCGTCGGATACTCGCCACGTGTAAGACGGAGGAGGCGGAGTGGAAGGCGCAGCACGAGGCGGGGGTGGTGCGATGGGGCCAGCCGGAAAAGGAGAACTAGAGTGGACTCTCGACGCGGCAAAGCAGAACGAAGTTTCTTTCTTTCTTAGCAAGCGGAAGTCGATAAGCAGGTTGATACGTTAGAATGTTAGCATCATTGCCATATAGGTTCCGTCGAATAGAAGAGTCAGGTGAAGAACTCTTCAGACTATAACGCTCCTCTGCCAACAGTGTTTCGCATTGGGATCCATCGTTCCGAGCTATACGGAGCACAATATCGGAGGGCGCGTACTTGTTAGTCGGTGAGCGTGCCGAATGCAGCGTCCCGTACTGAAAGAGTCGAAGCCGAACAGAGTGCACTCTTTGATTCCGCTCGCATATTGCGCAAAGCGGCTTTAAACTACTGCAAGGAGCAACGGTAACCTTGCAACACGCTGAGGTGGGGGCATAAGCTTGTAAAAGCGATAAGGAGTACTTGTATAAGACCAAACGACATCGATATAAGTCTTCTATGATCCCGCTTGCAACTTCTCTGCGGAGATCGAATGTTGGCGCACGCAATGTACTCGGGCCCGTGCTTGACTTTGGATTAGTGAGCTTCATGAATCAGCTACCGAGACTTGTGGTTTTGACGCTTACAATGTCGAACTCACAGCATAGCGCCTTTCAAAGAGGGCGCCGTCGAATCATAAGAATCTTTGCGATCAAATGCGACGTCAATCTAACCGTTTACCTCCACAATAGGAATAAGTTCGAAATCAAGAGGCTCGAGGATACTGCATTAGGTAATGCGTAGCTCAAATGGCTGGACATTGTTCGACGTCTCCAACCACGACTCCTGAAAGAAGAAGCGAGAGGTTTGCTCATCACGGACTCTCGTCCCTCTTCTGTGAAATGGAAGGCTGGACCAAAGGCGTTCTGTATGAGTGGTTCAGATTACACGAAACCTGGCACGGGTTTGGAAGTCTGTAAGATTGCGAGCCAAAACCACTGCTGCTGAAAGACCTGAGATCACTCTGCGTCTCAGCAGCTGCTCGTGTAGTTTTGGTATGAGAGGAGGGTGGAAGCATATTGAAAGCTCAGATACAGACCTCTGAGCGGGTGAGATGAAGAAGTAGATTCAAAACTTGCAAGAGGCATCGGAACCTCCGTACTTGCGCCCTGTCCCTTGCACGAGCGATGGCGCCTTCTCGCTGTGCTCTTCTTCTTCTTGCGACTCTGGTCGTTCTTCAGGTGAGCCTTGCTTGCTTCGGTGACCAGTTTAGCGTGTTGCTTGTCACCCGATTGCTTTTTCAAATGGATTGCTTTCCAGGTTTTCTCTCCGGAACGTTTTAGGTTGCTTATATTCTAACTTTTTACGCTTCTCTTCTCACAATGGAAGAGAGGCGTCTTGATTGCGCCAGTCCTTTCTTCTGGCTCTGAGATAGTGGATTGTAGAGCTCTACTTGCTCGTATCATCTCCACGATCGTTTTTAAGAACTACAATCATGGTGCTAGGTAACCTGTTCTAAGCATAGATTCCAGAGAAATAGTCCCTTTTCCGACGCATATACTTTGCCTGCGGCACGATCAAAAGTATCAAGTGAATTGCGTGACCTTCTCACTCCCTTCTCACTCGGCAGCGAGCCAAACTCTAATCTTTTCGTGCATCTACAGGGCCAGAAAACGCTCGCCGGGCGCGATCTCCTCACCAAGAACCGATCCCCGGTCACGGATGACGTCACCGAGTGGAACGGGGGATCCCCCATCGAGCGCCGGCTCCTCGCACAGGTACATCTTGATAGTACTCTTCCAATTCATCCAGTGGATAATTGCTCTTTCATCAAACTTAATGGATGTAACCTGCATAATTTTAAACCAAAGATATGCGCGCTTCGCACTTGCACCCAACCTTTCTCCCTGACCGTCCAAAACTGTCTTATCGTTCACTGAGCTTGTTTTTCACTGCGTCTTCTGATCTGTTGTCTTGTGCAGGGGAGCTCAGTCGTCAGCAATGGCGTCACGGAGTGGTCTCAGGATGGCCAGTCGCAGTTCGGCTTCAACACCCGCGACGGCCACGTGTGTCAGACGGGCGGGGGACTCCGCTGGGGGTGCAAACTCAACGGAGCTGTGGTTGCAAAGATCCCGGTGAACGTTCTACCGGTCGGTAAGTGGATTGAGCAACAAATCTCATGCAGTGAAAGATTGGCTGAGAACAGAAAGTTTAGTTCGATCTTCTGGGGATCAATGGAGTGCCTTTCAAGTAGACTGGGCATTTAGCATGGAGTTTCGAAACACTGGCTGAGATTAAGAAGGGCTATGATTGACGCTGTTTGCACCGTTGGGGTATCATTCAACTCTTGAAATTGAGATTCCGTTTTCCGGCTGTTTTCTGGGGCCACGTTCGTGCAACGTTTCTGCAGCGCATACGTCTTGAAGCCAATCTGAAGTGTTTATTTTGAGCGTCGCTTGGAACTCTGCACGCAAGCAAGCGTCCGCCGCAGCTTCTTGAGTGCCCGCTCTTGGGAGGGACTTTCTGTGGGGCTCTCGTCGTCCAGCAATCTCTACACTGGGAGCCATGTGGCCGGGTATATTCCTAGCGAGCGAATAAAGGGCTCCATTTACGTGCAGCGCCTTTGGTGTGCAACTCTCAAATCAAGTCCGCCCATGACTGCATCCATCTTTTGATCGTAAGGTGTCGAGGATTAATCGCTTCATCCGAACACTCTCTCTGACATCGAGTAGGACCTTTGTAACAGCCTCAGAGATCCGCTCTGCTTTGATGCGTAACTTGGCCATCTCCTCGCAGGTCTGCTCATCTGCTTCCCCTTCGTCATACCGGTCGTCACCCCCCCGGTTCTACCGGCCCCGGTGCCCATGCTGACGTCAGCCTCGATACCCACGGTGCTGACTCCCACAACCGGTTCGGTACCGGCGGTCTCTACCGGGGCCTTGCCCGGTATCCAAATCAGCAGCCCCGGTGGAATTTCCATCACACCGAACGGAGTGACGGTTGGTACCGGCCCGAGCGGGCCCGGGGTGGCTCTCAATACAAGTCCCTAGGGTTTGGTCAGGCCTTGCATGACGGGCAGGTTTAGCATTGGTTAATAGAGGTTGTATGGATTTTAAAACATGGTCGACGGCAAGGATTTGGCGGACCGGAGATGTTCATTGAAGCCAGTAAAGTGGATGGTAGGCGGGCTCCAACGTAATCTTCTGATTAACTCACGTACCTACATAAGCCGCGAGAACTTTACTGTATGATTATAAAGACCGTGGGCGTATTAGACTTCAACGACGTTTTGAGGAAACATGCTTCAGAAAAGATTGGGCCGGCAATCATTAAAGCAGAGCCGCTTATAACGCCTTCAATTCAATGGTTTCTTCACGTCGGACGCCGACTTGGATCGATTGAACTCCACATGGTGACGGACGTACGTCTCAGCATTCGATAAAGCTAGGGCACCACTCGCCTGCAGAGAACCAGATTGTGCTCCTATACGATCTAATTTGCCGCCGTTTGAGATTCCTCAAACCTTTGAATATATCTCCTTTCATGCTACTTTACTAATAAAGTCGGTACGAGTTACGAGAGCACTCGCGCGGGGCTGCAGGCCCGCTCTGCCCGCACCGCGACGTTGAACGAGTTCCAACTATAAGTTTGCCACTGCCGCTGCGCAGTGACGGCTGGTAGCTCAATGAAAACAGTAGAAAGATCCTGCCTTCTTACTCATGAACTTAGGGTTCTCTATGTAAATAGAGAAAGGCGGACCAGATTTTAGCTGACCTGTGCATGCAGCCGGTGCGGTACATGATCGGCTAAAAGGAATCTATAGATATCTACCGAGTACGCATATCGGTGCCGGCCAAACGCTTGGTAACTTATTGTCTCCGATGTGGCCGCGCTGCGGGATGGACAGGTTAGCAGGAGATCAAAGTCAAATAATATTTGGACCATCAGGAAGGATGTCGGTTTAGCTGCATGATCGGAGACTGCGCCTTGAGATCTGCACGTTATCATTGTTGGACGTTGATTCGGTACATAATGCATCATGCACTTGATCTCTTTCTCATGGGTTAATCCATTAGTAGGACGCGCGGTACACGAACTCCCAGAAAAATCTCGACTGACTCAACACGCATGAATCGTTAGAATAACAAGGGTGCAGATCTCAATCAAGGGATTTAAGCATAAGACATCAAATTCAGCCGGCATAGCTTTACCCGTCGAACCGTACGTCGTGAATGATATGCACCGAAAATTGCCTGGATGAGGTGGATGGATTCTGCACGATCAAACTGCGGTAATCCTCAAGTATGCAGCCAGGCCTGCCCCAAGCTTGCCCGGAAAACAATATTGCCAGACTCGTTCGAGCGTGCACAACGACTTCATAAGTTACGACGAGCAGCTAACGCAACGACCTTTTTTATTATTTACACCCGCGCCAACGCAACTAGGACCGCTTTGCGCCCCGTTTGACTTCTGATGCTACTTGGTGTTAAGAAGGCGCGGGTCAATACTTTAACCAAAAAGTGCCGACAATATAAGTAGACTGCTGCAGCAGATGTGGACCATGATAAGCTCTAACCCTGCCCCCGACTGCGCCTAACCCAGCTTGACCTTCCAGCCCGTTTCCCGACCGTACCTCTAAATCAACGGGAGAATAACCAAACTCGACAGCAGTCACGTCGTACTTTCCATACGTATGAATCTACAACACCGACAATTATAAGGCTTCACCTCGCGACCGCCAACGTAAGGAGAGCCCATCTTGACCGTCCGATCAACCACCTTCCATTGGGACCGTCAATCGTTAAGCTGTCTCCACCACGACCGTCCGAGTCTCCCTCAGCTACCCCTGAGCCCTCCAACACTTACCAGCTCGACCATCAATTACGAAGTCCCTCTATCTCGACCGTCAATTCGCCTCAGACGAAGCGATGCCGCCAGGCGCCCCATACGCCGCCAGCGAGAAGCTGCACAGGGTCGTATTGCCGGCGCCCACTCCCGTGAGGCACCGGTTCTGGAGCCACGTCATGATAAGCGACGAGAAGCTCGCGATCGCGAAGCCGTACCCGTTCGTGAAGTCGCTGGGTACCACGGTACCCGGTACCCACACCCCCGGTGCGGACTGCCTCACCGTTCCGTGCAGGCCGTTGGACATTCCGCGGATGACCGTGTACGGAATCTTGCGGACCGTGGAATTGAACCCGTTGTAGCGCTCGATGGGCATAGCGAGCCCGATGCTCTCCATAGCGTTTGCGATCTGGACGTCCTTTTTGGTGAGCGTCGTGTTGAGCGCCTGGTTGATCGTGCGCGCCACGTAGTCGCGCGCGACCATCTCGAAGGGGGCGCCTGCACACGTGGCCGGACGTGAGTGGGCGGTCTGGGATAAGCATGGATTTTCGGGATGCGCCACGTATTTGCGCGCTACCATCTCAGAGGGAGCCTCCTGCGCACGTAGCGCGAACATTGGTGCTTACGTCAGAAGTAGAGGACCATTTCCTGATGGGGACTGCAGCGATTCGAGTGGAAAGCGCCCCACGTCGCGAGCCTTCGTAAAGGCGCTTACGTAACCATATGGAGTGCTTTTGCAAAATTGATTTTTCAGCCAGCTGTCTGCTCCTGTCGCCCTTTGTTGTGTCTCCGTTGCCACAGGTCCAATCTTCGTTTCAGTCTCGAAAGCTTTGCGTTTCTGCAGAATTCGGCCTTGGCGATTCCTCTATGACTAACAAAAGGGGGTTGAAAGACTTGGGTGTTTTGCAGGACCGGCGTTGGGACTTTTTGAACGGTTGAGCTGGCGTGACAGCATTGTAAAAGGGTTGGTAGAATCCGTCGCCTTACTTTGGGAGGGAGTGACTAGGGATAGGGGGGACAAGGATGAGCAGGGTTGTTTGAAACCTTTTCTTGTGAGATATGCAATCTCCTGAATCGGCTTTGGTGGTCACATGAATCAACAATCATCGAAGAACAATGGAACGGGTAGAGAAAAAGCAATGCACCGAACAAGGAGAACAAGAAACCGACTGACCCGAGAAGAAGAACTGCGAGTCGACCTCCGCGCACTGCGTGTAGTCGTAAACCGCCGGCGGCGCGCTCCCGTTGTACGCGTACGGCACCCCGGTCTGGTTCTGCATCGTCGCCCAAAAACGAGTTTCGACCGCGGACACGTTCGAGATGCGCACCGGCGTGTTGAGCGCGAAACTGGGCGCCCGGGACGCATTCACAATCTCCGCGGCCAGGGCCAGCGAGGCCGGGATGGCCTGGGTGAAAATACACTCGCCGTACAAAAAGGTCGCGTTGATGGAGAAGATCTCGGTGGGCTGGTAGCACAGGTTCGGGAAGCTGGCGCATTGTTGGTTCCAGTCGGTTTGCTTGCAGTCCCAGTTGACGCTGAAGGGCGACACGCACAGGTCGCCGATGCGGTTCACCTGGACACGTGGCATCGAGAGGAGAGCGTTAGAGGACGCCACGTGGCTGGTTCCGATTTTTGCTGCACTGCTGGTCCCAGTCTGCAATCCCAGTTGACGCTAAAAGGCGACATCCACAAGTCAGCGAGACGGTTGACCTGGTCACGTGGTAGGGGGTAAAGGGTGAAAAAGTGCCACGTGGCAGGCTCCAGGGTTGGAAGGGGGGCCACGTGGCAAGACTTTGAAAAGCTGTAAGCATGAGTCTTGACTCTTGACTTTTTTAAATAAATGCGTGACGATTGGAAGCCCTGAGGTCGAACGGGACCGCCTGACTTGGGGTCCTCTCAACGGCGATCTGGGAAGCGGGGCCGTTTCACTCGTGCGACGGCAAATCACCGGACGCAGTGCGTCGAATTATCGACTGGGATGGGTGCAAAGCTTTCAAACAAGGTTCGAAAGATGGTTTATTGCCGAACAGTCGAAAAGGGAGGGGCGTTCTTCCAATGAATCCACGTGGACTGATAGAGGTAGCAGAAAACAATCAGCGGGCACCCGGGATCCACTTGCGGACGCAATTCAACCCAGGCTGCCGCCGCTCGTGTGCGTCGGTTTTCAACATTGCGTTAAGATGAGCCGCGCGAGAGACACAGTACACACACGCTTGTGCGGCTGCAGATTGTATTGATTGGGGGCAACAGTCAGAATGGTTTTCGTCCATATTCGGGCCCACGCGTCCTACAGTAGAGGTCGTTTAGAAGATGTTTTGTGCGGGGACATGAACGGACGCTCACTGCGGTCCTTTCAAAACCTTCGGAAAAAAAGTTTCTAAAAGCCTAATACCACGAAAAGGTGTCCTCACGGCGGTTGAGTTGTTGACGGTGTTGCAGTTATCGTCGTTGAGCACGCCGCCCTTCTGAAGGGACCACCCCGAGGTGCCCGAATAGACAATCTCCCGAACGTGGCTCGCGCACTGCAGAATCTCCTGCGTGCAGATGCTCGCCTGACCGGGGCCGATGCCTGGGGAGAAAAAGGATTCGTTGTCAGGAACGTTGCAATTCCTGCTTCTTTTCACATCAGACCCTAGGTTTGACAAGATTGCGGGGTTCCCGAACTTGTCACGTGGCTCGCGCACTGCGAAATTCCTGTGTGCAGATGCTCGCCTGACCTGGGCCGATACCTGGGAGAAAGCAAAACGTTGTCAGGTATATTGCGAGTGCTGCTCATTTCACATCAGACCCTACGTTGTTTGAAATGTAGGGCTTTTCCAATCCTTTGAAAGTTCACATGGCTTGCGCACTGCAGATTCATCTGACTGCGGATGCTCGACTGCCCCGGCCCAATGCCGGGGGAGAAGACGTTCATCGGCAAGGTTGTTTTGAGTGCTGCTTCGCTGCTTACTTTTCACCCTTAAAGGTATACGACTCTCCTATTGATTCTTTCTGGGTCCAGGGTTTCCAGCAGGATGTGAAGTCTCCTCTAGGGCGCGCACTGCAAATCTTCGAGGTGGGAACGATCGCCTAAGCCGCCCCCTTTCCGCACCGTTCTGACTTTCCAAGAACCACCATCACCAAGCGCAGAGCCTCACGACATTGGATTCAGGACTCTGGGCTCTGTTGACTGCAAATGTCTGCAAAGCTGGACGATTCCAGAAGCAGGCTGCCATTGTGAGGCGCGTCTCGGGTACCCATGAGTCGACTTCTATCGCAGGAAGCTTTTTTCCTCAAGCAGAGTTGGTTGAAGGGCATCGAGCTGATCATGAAGGCCATCTAACCAACCACAAACCAAGCTTGATAAAGGCTAATCTAGATCTCTTCCCATGTATTGCAGGTGCCGTGGGATCTCTTGCTCCATGAAAGCTGCTAAATGTTGCTCTCGGGGTCGGTTTGCGCGCTCAAAGGGTAGCGCTCTGGAAAAACTTCACGCCACGGCAAGGTGTGAAAACGCTCAGTTGATCGAGTTTGAGTCAACTTACCGGTTGTCACGAGCAGGATTTGCTGGCCCATGATGGTTCCGGTGAATTTGGTGGGGCAGTAGCTGTTGCCTTGCGCCAGCTCCACCTTGTTGACCATGTTGAGCTGCAGCAACCAAGAGGAGGTGTGCTGATCAGATTGGTTTTCTGCTCAAGGAGAACTGCTGCTAGAACACTACTTTCCCTTTAACACTTTCAAATGGTTTCTTTCTTCTCATACCGGATTGAGGTCGATGTTTCTCTACTGCAAGTATATTGGTGATGTATCTCCTTGTAATTTGCTACCATCAAAAGAGTTAAGTCCGGAGTAGGTGCCAGCGGACGGCAGATCACAGACTTGCCAAAGCATGCGGACAAACTAGGTTACAAAAGCTGCAATGCCTGTGCTCCCGTGCCCGTAACAAACCCCTTCACTCCAATTCTAGCTTCACCTGCCTCCCCTGTCTGACCTGATCAGTCACGAGCCCTAAATTTCACAGATCAAGTTCTGCAGAACTACCCTAAGCTGCGGAACAGCCACTCGTTAGCATTGCCTCACCAAATCAGTACCACCCCAAGGGTAACAACAGTGGCTTCACAGAGTTGCCCTCACCTCTAGATATTTGGCCTCTGCAGAGCCGGAAAACGAGCCCGGGTCAGCAACCATCAACACCGTCACATTGTTCCCCCCCAGACTCGCAAAACAGGGGTCAACTGGTGCAATCGGAGTGAGCGGCGCAGGGGCGGGGGCGCCAGGAGCGGGTGCGGGTGCGGGAGCCTCTACCGGGGGGGTAGCTGGGGCTGAGGCAAGGGGGGGGATGACAGGAGCGGGTGCAGAAACAAAAGGGGCGGGCGCTGACATTTCGGGTGCGGAGGCTGGAGATTGCGCCAGGTGGCGGCCGACGGCGGCGGCGCCATTGATGGAGAGGAGGGAAACTAGGAGCGAGAGGAGCGGGGCGGCGGCCATTGTGAGGGGGATCAGAGAGGAGTCTGCAGAAGAGAGAAAGGTGATGAGAGGGGAGATCATGATGAGATTGACAGTTTTAGAGGTAACACAAACTCGGGTACTTTGGCTCTGTATCAGTATGCTTTGCACAAGCAGAAAGTGAAAATGGGCTTTGGAAGAGGTTCTAAGAAATCACTTTGGACAGAAATTGGAAGGTGAAGAGGAGTAAATGCTTGTTTAGACCTAGGCAAGGCTGATATCTACAAATTCTGAAGATGAGGTCTTTGCGGATAACAACAGTGCCCCGAGGGAGGGATGTTCTTGAACTGCTCCGAATAAAGGAATTGGAACTGCCAGCACACAAACCAAAGGCAGAGTCCTCCAGTGACACATGTCACTCCAGGAGTGGTCCACTGGAGCTAAGGAAGAGCTTGCAGCTCTATAAAGTGCATGAGAGCAAAGGAATAGCTGCGACGTGGGACTCCCTTGGCCGTGGTAAACAAAGGAGTTACATGCAGCTTGATTGTACGAGAAACGTTTACCGGTCAGAAACAGACTCAATGGCTTCAGTTAATGTTTGCTCTGTTCTTCAGCCTGCTGTGTTCATAGTCAAGGGTGGTTATTCTAGCAAGTTAAGTTCACAGCTGACCATCAAAGTAGTCAGGAGAAATCAGCTGGGCGGATGAATAAGGGCTTTGACCAGCCACCCGTCGCGGCCCTCTCCATTGGATCCAAAGCTCACAACCGATGTGAGTCAGACAGCATCACAAAGAAGAGAAAGCAGTAGGATCTTGGAAGATATCCAGAAAGACTTCAGCATTAGATAGAAGGGCCCCTTGCAACTGAGGTAAGAACCCCTGGGTCGAGATTTTGAGAAAGGCCGAAGAAGAAACCCCAACAAGCGAGCCGGACGTGCTACCACAAAAGCAGCAACCCAACCTCCTCAAACTTTGAGGTCTTCATGATGAATCAGGGCCTTACACATCAACAACGTCCTGATCCTTTTCGTCTACCTATCAGCAATTGACCAACATCCTTATTTAGCAGCTCGCAGTCCAGCGACTCTAGCAATTGCGATCAAGCTAGCTCAACAACTCATGGACAGTAGTCAAAGAAGGTCAAAAATTACGCCCCATGTCAGCAATTCCCAAGCTCCCCAGTTTGAAGGGAAGCTTTGACCTGTCAGGATCCGCTGTAGCTGGAAGCTCATTCTTGCTGGTGGAAAACCTAGAGCAGAAAACGTCTGATCGCTGACATTTCGGAGCGAGCTGGATGGAAGTAAGAAACTCACCTTTGAGCCCTTGGTGTGAAGCGCAATACAACCGATGAAGAAAGACAAGCAATCAAGCTGATTTACATGATCTCTGTGGGAACTACGTACCGTAACGTGCCGCCTTCTCAAGTTTCCGCCGCTTCCCTACACCAAGCTAGCTAACAGCCGGATCTTGCACCTTTTAATCCGATCACGGGAAGATGCTTCGCGAAGTAGTAGTGACGCCGACAACGCCGCAGTTGATGGGATTTTGGTGGCCTAGCTCCTGAAACTGAAAGTGATGATCGAGCCGGAGCGGCGGAGGCAATGCCGTGCTGCAAGTGAGTTTTGCCGACAGCGCAGTGCGCTGAAGCCTAAGGGAGGAAGGGAGTGATTCGGATCAAGGAAGCTGCATGCATACCTAGTCTGGCATACCTAGGTAGGTACCGTAGTTCTTATCCACCCCGGTACCTACGGTATACCTAGATAAGGCTATGTACAGCCTGCCTTCAGGCTTCACAAAAGTGGGTACTGTACCTAGGTACTGCCAACTGGCCGATCACTTTGTACGGTACGGTATACGGTATACGGTTACCCCTCACACCTCACATTACCTACCTACTACCCGGTCGGGTCGCGCACAAGTATTGCGTGTACCGGCCGGTAGTGGGCCCCGGTAGTGGATAAATGAGGAACCCTTTCAGGAATATCGTGACGGGTGTACAAGATCACCTGCCCGGGGCCGACTGCCGGGGACTCTATATTATTGATGGATTACTATTACTATTACTATTACTATTAGGACCGGGAAAATGAGGTCATCATTATTGTCGGCCCCTACCCATGTGACCTCATCCAGTGCCGAGAAGGGATCCGAGTCTTGACTATGATGGACAATGGCAAGTTAGTGCTCGGGGCCAGGAACAAATTTATGTGAAACCTAACCCAAAAAGTACAGGCTCCGCAATGCACACCCATCACCAAAATCGTCTCGATGGAGGCCGCCCGGGGGACGGGTAGTTGGTTTGGCGGTTAGGTGGGTTACGGGTGCGGAGCATGTCGATTTATGGGGTTAGTTTTTAGTTTGCTTCGGTCCCCGAGCAGGATTTTTAGTCAAACAACACGATCGAAATCCCGTACCCACCCTTATCCCCCAAACCAACCCCACCCGGTTACCCGGTTCCCCGGCTCCCCGGCTCCCCGGGCAAGTCAACACAGCCCTTGGTCAACATGAAACTGAGAACTACTGTGGTTAAGTGCCGTATCGCGCGCGTGTGTTGCACTGCACGTGACGGTGCAGTGACGCACACATTTTGAATTCGAGTTTGGCGTCGCGGCGGACTGATGAAAACGTGACATCCTGGAGCCTTCCTGTGCCGTCCATTTCGAATATTTTTGAACAGGTGTCATCCATCCAGAAGGCGGATCCCGCCGCGAAGACTCTAGGTAGCTGAAGCATGGCAGTCCGACACGTCAGCAGGCTGACCTGTGAGTCGCGTCTCGGCCGCCGGGCAGCCTGAGATCGCCAGAGGTGTAGCAGAGCATGCGCGAAGGACGCTTCCGACGCATTCAAGATTGAAATCTCACTCATGCAAGGGCGCAGTTTTGACTTTTTTAGAAGGCAAGATGGGACCAGAAAAAACTCGGCAATTAACACTTGTGTCAGAAACTCAAGGGGCCTGCATGAAGGCCTGCGTGGAGATCATTGCCTCGATAGGGCAGTCACTGCCGACCGGCCTAGCAATTAAATCGCGCAATTCCGAAGCACGCAGGGTTGGGCCTTATTGACCCGGCACCTGTATTGACTGCGAGAGGCCGGCGTCGGGACGACGGCGCCGCGGCCGCTAGGTACTTGTCCGACATAATGATGTTGACTTGCATGTTTGCAACACGGGATTGCTAATCAAATGGATGAAAAGCATGTGGTTTTTTCAGTATGCAACACTTCACTGAGGCCATGCATATGGGGTTGTTACCAAATAGATCAAGCTACATTATTCAAACACATCATCTTTGTGCTTTACGCCTCTTAAAATTTAAAAAGCTCCGCGGGACGGTTACCAAATCAGTCAATACTGAGAGCATCTCGGACCATGTGCCATGGCCCATGCACCGCCTACTGGCACAATATCCTAGAGACCAGGTAGAACTGAACAGTCGGGAGCAGCAGTGTCAAGAGTGTCAATAGTCTCAGCGAATCAGAGCTGCAATGTCCTAAGGCGCGTTCAGTTGAGGCCACTTGCCGGCTTCCTGCGGCAGCGCATACCTATACAGCCTTACTCTATCTTTCAGTGAGAACGTTGACACGGAGTCTTTTCCGTCGTCATCCCCTTCATCTCCGCACGTCGAAACGTCTCCTACCAACTCTACGACGATTATGCGCGCGGCTACAGGTCCCGGGAAGTCGAAGTAGAGGGCCGTACCCTGTCGGGCGGTTGGAAGAAGGAACTCGCCTACTGGAACAGGGCCCCCAACCCCACCTTCGCTCTGTAAGGCCAAAATGCCAAGTGAGAATGCTTCACCCGCAGGCGCTATGTCCCCCGCATCATAATCCCCGCAATAACAGACTTCGGGACAACAAATCTAGCGAGAGAACATTACTTTCCCGGCTTCGTAGAAGTTTGCCGATAGAACTTTTCACCTTTTCCCCCGTCGTTTTCAGAGATCATGGAGCAATGAAGTAGCGCTCCTTCTTAGCCCTGGCTTAGAGCTCGACAAACCCTATGCGTTCAAGGAGCGCAGGCTTGTAGCCTTGCAAAGCAATACAGCAGCGATAAAAGCTTGCAACCGCACCCGGACTCCGTTTTGAACTTTCGTCAGAAACATGAAACACTCCACAGTTCGAAGTACTCGGACTTCGAAGCCAAAGCCGAAGCTGAAGCGCAGGCCGACGCCATTGTTTCGCAGTCCTAAGTCCGTGTATCTTTCCATTCCGTGCCCAGAGGAAACGAAAAGACTCCCGTTTCGTGCCCGAAGAAAACAAGATGAAACAATTTTCTAAACCCACCTGAATTGCATGCACTCGCACCGTTAGCCCGACGGCCGCTGCTGCCATCTCGTCGCCCGAGGCAACGGCCAAACCCCCAAACCCTTCCTCGGGGCCGAGCGCCGGGACGCGCCGCGCGAGCCCGAGGGCGTCCAGCCGGAATCCGCCGACCGACGGGACGCGGGAAAGGTCCACACCTAGTTCGACGACGGCGCCGGACGGTTTGACGTCCTGGAACTCGGACGGAACACGGATGCGGACGACGCGGGGGGGGGCGTCGAGCACGGTCTTGAGCGCGAGGCGCTCCGAGGCTTGCGGGGCCAGCGAGGCGGGGTCGGAAGGGTCGCTGAGGACACGTTCGCCTGTGAAGGAGTGATGAAGATATGAGCGCTCGCGATTTACCTATGGGTGCCGGCAGTTCACGGGCGTTTTTGCCAACGGCATCCCGACATTGACGGTCGCGATTTTGGCTGGGAACTTGATGAGAGTTTCGCTATTACGAGATCTGAAAAGGACTTGCACGTTTCATGCCCACCTTAAGGAGAGGCGGACTACATGCGGATCGTGAGAGTACGAGTCTAATGCAGTCGACTTGACATGGAGCAATGAAAGTGTATGGTCGTAGGGACGCTTTTCGCCTGCCCCGGAAAATAGAGGGGATAGGCAGAGTTGAGGAGGCGTCGCACACCGCGAAGCAACATCTGAGCGCTCCGACATTAAGGGGCGAAATCAGCATGGTAAAAGCAGCCTGGTAAAGGGGTATTGAGGGGAACAAAACGGACCCCCGCTAAAGCTCTGCGCAGAGTAGGCGTGAGGTGTCCTTGACCACGCAGACGGATGCCTTGTTATATTCCGTCGCCAAACCGAAGCGGAAGTGCGACATGTCCACTGATTTACTCCTTACAATATAAGTGAACCTCTGGAGATCCGAGATGTGCCTACCAGGAAAGACGGCCTTCCAACAACGCACTGTTACTCCCTCATTCTTAGGACACCAGTTCGAAGAGCCGCGCCCAAAACGGTGGAAAGTAGGTACCGAGTCTCACCCAGCACTAGGATCCGGCTGGCATGCACGAACGCCGGCGCACGTGGGGCCGCGCTTCCCGTCGGCGGGGGCGTCGGGTCCAAGCTCAGCAAATCAAACAGTCCTGCGGCCGACGGCTGCGCCGCAAACGGGTTTGCTGACGTGTCCGACCTGAGCGAGAATCTGAGCCACACGATCCGGCACGTGCGGACCCCCCTGGGGAAGTTGTAGACGAGCGTCCGGGAGAGGGGTTTGGAGGTTTGGGCTTGGGTTTCGGGGCCGAAGACGTGCGGCGAGGCAGCCGCGGCGGCGGCAATGTCCCAGCGGCCGACGTAGTCCTTCTCGGCGATTGTTGAGCCTACTGCAATGTCGATCTGCAGTCACGGGACACACAGTCAGCGGGTTTTCTAAAGAGCGTCAGGATTCTCGATTTGAAGGTGCAGATAGAAAGTCTCTCGTCTGCAAGGAAGAGGAAACTGCTACAGTATCTGGAGGAGTATGAACCTTTCTGCTGCTTTCTGCTGCTACAGCGTTGCTTCCACCTCCGGTTATTGATGCTGAAGACACCTGACCTGAGGAGCAGCAAGCTTGGGTAGCCGCCTCAAGAGCTGCGCGAGCGACTGAGCGCATTGCGACGATTTAAAACTCCAGCCCAGCTATCCAGCCCAGCTATACCTCCAGAACAGGCAGAATGAAAGTATCTTCAACGGCGAGAAAGCCTCTTTTACCAGACGGATATTGTTGGAAGATATTCTTCGGGTCAAAAAACTTGGCAGTATCTTACTTAAAAAACCAACCCTTGCGAGTACAGCTTCTGTGTGAAAGCGTCTTACCAGCGGGGTGTCGTGCCCCTGTGTGTATCCGCACGGGCTAACCTCGAGCGCGAGTCGGTGGACGTTCCCCGGGGTCGCTAACACGATCGCGATGTCGACGGCCGTGGTTCCAATGGACGGCGCGCGCCAGTACTGGCCCGGAGACTGCACGCTGGGACTGGCGAGGAAGGACTCCGCCGGGGCTGAGCCTTCGGCAGTCGGAACCTGGTCAAACAAACGCGTCACAAAAAAAGTTAAAGGATGGTAACGAGAGAATTTGGGGGAGAATTATTGTCGAAGAAGCAAGTGAGATAGGCGTGAACTTTTGGTCTAAGGCGGGGCCAAAGCTGCGGCAGCCGGACTCAGAATAAGCAAAAGGTAAAGCAGAGGGTCAGCTTTATCTTGGAGCTTTTAGGGATTCGGCTTGCACGACTCGGCCTTCCCTCTACAGCATTGAATCGAAAGGCATGCTTGTCAAACGAAGCCCTCTGTTCATTGCTCACAAAGCGTTGATCTCTAGATCTCAAACCCAGATAGGCACCCGGTGTCAAAAGCACAGTGGACGGCTGCTAGACTAAATTGAAAGACTTCAAAACTCCAAGCAGAGGATCTTTCTCACCGCAAAGAGCAGCCCGGCATATGGATACTCCGCCAGTAAATCTCCCGCAAGGTTCGGCACCCCCGCAATTGCCACCCCCCTCCCGTCCCGCAAGTTCCCCTGGCCCGCTTCACACTCCACGGCACTGCCCGCGCTGAGGGAGTGTAAATGCGCCGCGGCCTGGGCCGCTTCTGTCTCTAGGCGGACCCTCCGCCTAGCCGCCGAGAGCTTCCGCACCCGGTCGATGAGGACCGCATCTCTCACGAGCGCCGGGCAGCATTTCTTGCACAGCGTTTGGTCCTGGAGGGGGGGTCCTTTCGGCTCGGCTTTTGTCCCCCCCTCGCGGGCTTCCGGCACCTCGACCCGCACTTTGTTTTCCCTGTGCTTTTTCAGTAGCCCTGCTCCCGGCCCGACCAAACATGCAGCGCAGACTCTCTTCTCACACTCCTCGCACCGTTTCAGGGGGCTATTTCCGCCCTGTACCGCACCCCCCGCCGCCAAGCCCCCCCGTCCGACCTCGCACTCCCTACTCAAGCACCCCTGAAGCTTGATCAGGTCGATCTCAACGCTCGGGTTAGCCAAACCTTCTGGAACGGTTATCCCCAAACCCTGGTCGGCGAAGGCGGCAACCTCCCTGTCTTCCTGTGCCACGCGGACAAGTGTCGCTAGCTGGTTGGCCGCCACTCGGAGCGGGACCAATTCCGTCACCGTCAGTGTTCGGTTCGGGTCGAGCAAAGCCGGATCGCGACCAACAGAGAGCAACGCTCGGTCCCGCTGTGCCGCCGACAAGCCCAGTCTCAACCTCGCAATGTCTAGTTCCATACAGACGCTAAATCGCACGGTTTGTTCGTTCCCCCCGACTTTCGCGACCAGCTGTAAGTACGATTCAACCGCCGCTCTTCCGCCATTCACGGGGGTCACCGGTGCGTTGCCTCGTTCCGGGGGGGTGGAGGACGGCAGGCCAGGCTGCCCCCCAGGCGAGCTGACACTGCTTTCGAGGACCCCGGACTTCGTAAGCTGCGTCGCGGGGTTGCCGTTGGATGTTGAAGCGGAAGTATGGATGGTTTCGGCGGGTACTGACTGCAGTGACACGCTTTCGAAAGGATCCGAGATAGGAGAGCTAGACGCCGGCAGAGGGGCGGCGAAAGGATCCCAAGTTGAGAACGGGTTTGCGTTGCTCAGCGGAAGAGGGGACCCGTTTGCAGTGGTTTCCGTTTTGGGCGCTGCAACCAACGGAACGACTCCGAACGGATCCCAGGCGTCGGTTACCGCAGGGCTGACAGCTGGCGGCGCGGCCGCAGGGGGGCCGTTTGGAGTGCCAGTCGGCTCCCCCACTGAGAGCAGATCCGTGAAGGAGTCTCCGGCAGGCAAGAGCCTCTGGCTCGTCTGCTGAGTGCTCGGAGGGGATCCCCCGAGCGCTTTCCCGACCAGCGAAGTCCCCAAGACTTCGACCGGCCCGAGCGTCATGCTGATCCCCGGGGCAGAGGGGTAGAAGGTGACGGTTACGAATCGGGTTAGGTAGTCAACCGCCCCTTCCGCTTCCTCGAAGTCGTAGAGGGAGGAGAACTGCTCCCCCGGGCGCTTCCCCCGGGCGCTTCCGGTTAGGGTTTTGTCCTCGGGGTTAACTAACCCGGGCAGGTTGTAGAGCAGCTGCGTGCCGTGGGCGCACTTGGGGATGCCAGCGCCCTGCCAAAATAAGCGGTGTAAGATAAGCGGTGTAAATCTGGTTGTATAAACGTCTTCGAAAGGTCTACTGTTTCCTACACCTCGCGGGAGCTTCTCTAAACCTCCCTCATTGACATTTCTGTTACGCCTCTTTTGTCTCGTGTCTGCAGAAGTATCACGTGTTCACCTCGCTGCGCCGTCTGTGCGCGGGTTCGAAGCACAGCAATCCAAAGCAAAGAAGCGAAGGACCTTAAGTCCCACTGCTCAATAACTGTCACCTCGACCCAAAAAGGCTCCGACCGAGGCCTCAAAAGACTTTTCCAGGGACCAAATCAATGGTCCTTGTGGGCTGATTTCCCCCTGTTGCCACGCTTCTCAAAAGAAGAAACTGCTACAAGCGTCGCGCCGAAACGAATTGAATGCTTTCGGACGCACCTCGAGCAGGACCTTCATAGCGTCCAGCGTCCGGCCCGCGCGCACGTCGAAGCTGCGGGGCACGGTTGAGTCGTCGGTGCCGTGCGCGACGCTGATGACGAGCTGGGACACGTGGCACGGCTCCGAGAGGAACACGTACACCTCCAGCACCTCCGCAGCCGAGGGGCAGACCTGCACGAGATAGAGACAGTCTCTGTGAGATGCTATTAGAATGAACGAGGATTGCGTGGAAAACTTTCGATGACAAAGGAGGAAGGAGTTGAGAAAGTACGAAGCAGTGACGCTGGTTCTCAATCGAGTGACAGGAGGTAGCCGAGGACTCGTTCTGACAGCGAGCACGTTAAATGACGAATTCGGGAACCAAAGACTCCAAACATTCCTGAATATCCTGGCAACAACCACGTCATCTGGCCAGGAATGTACGTGCACAGGAAGCGTGCCCTCTCTGCTCGGTCTACCAGCAGTCTTTTTACAGACGTTTTCTCACAGACGTTTCTTTCTCCTTCCTGCCCAAAAAGCAGACGTGATATGCGTCATCAAAGTCACGGTGTTTACAGGTTTCGAACAAACTCCCAAAACACAAAACCAAAAAACACGCACCCAGGACGCCCCCTTCGGCAGCCCCGTCAACAAGGCCTGCGCCGGGAACAGCGACGGGTACACCGCCGGGACTGGCTTCAGTATGCAGGCGTGAGGCCTTGTCAGGGCCTCGAGCGGCGAGTCGGGCTGAGAGGGCAAGTGCTTATGGCGGCGCAAGCCCAGAAACATCTCAAACTGCTTTTGGCGGGAGCTGTCGACGACCATGTTCATGTAGCGCCGCTGGAGCGTGATGGCGACGTTGGCGGCAGTGGATGACTTCTTCACCTTGGCGGCGTCCTGGAAGAGAAAGGGTTAAGAGGTTGGTTAGACTACAGGTTTTTGGGGTTTATACTTTCTACTTAGATGCACGACGGGCGTTGTCAAGAACCGTGTTCAAGGAGCGCCGCTGTAGCGCGATTGGCAACATTGGCAACGGTGGAAGACTTCTTGACGTTGGCGGTGTCCTGGAGGCGATTGTTTAAGAGCTTGGTTAGACCAGAGGTGACAAGTTCTTGGGTTGCATCGAACTTCCGACGACCATGTTCATGTAGCGCTGCAGGAGCATGATGGCCACGTTTTGTGCTGTTGAGGACGCAATAGCCTTGGCGGAATCCTGAGAGTTAAGAAAAGTGAGGAATTCGTAAGGTTACAGGGGCTTCGAGTTTCTAGGTAGGTGCAATCATGGAACTGCCAATCACCAAGTTCATGAAGCGCCGCTGCAGATGGCCATGTTTGGCAGTCAAGACTTTTAAACTTTGCGGCGTCCTGGGTTGAGATTCGGCTGCTTTTCAATAAGACCACAGGTCATTGAGGTTCAAGGTTTCTAATTCGAAGATTCGAAGCACAGTGCTTATTGTGACCACCGTCGCCAAGCGCCGCCGGCGTTTTACACACAGAACATCGATGAAACACGGATGTTGTCAAACCATGTCAAGAAAAAGCAGAGCCGTTTGAAGAAAAGCCCTGAGTGTTGAATGGACCAAGAGAGGGCACGCTCTGCATCCAAAAGAGGTGCCTAGGAACTCAACGGAGGAGCTCGCAACCCTTACCTCGGAGAAGATGTGCAGTATGTGGCTGTGCATCGCCTTGCTCCCCGAGTAGAGCGACGCGTGGATGTCCCCCGCAATCATGAACATGTCGCTCATCGCCTCCAGCGGCGCAGACAGCGTCGCGCCCTTCACCTCCTCGAAGCCCAGGCCGAAGCGGCTCCAGCTGCGGTTCCCTGGATCCAGAAAAGCTTTGACTTAAGTCTTCTAGAGTTTTAGGGCTTCAGGGTCTTAGGGCAAACTTGCGGACTTCATTTGTGACCTCCTCGAAGCCCAGGCCGAAGCGGCTCCAAGTGCAATTCCCGGGATCGAAAAGCCACGGTTGTTCAAAATCTAAAAACTATAGGCGTAACCCGAAGATGAGATAAGATTGCGGAACTTAGTGGCACTGCCTCCCAGCTCAGGTCAAAGTCGCTCCAGCTGCAATTCTCTGGATTCAGAAAAGCACGGCTCAGACAAAAGAACGATACTTGTAGGAAGAGAGTGGTAGCTGGCGGAAATGTGGTAAGATCAGACGGACATCCAAATAGAAAGCCCAGATGACGGCAAATTACTTGATTCGGCATAACGGACAGGAACTGCGGCTGTGGATTCGCAATGAAAGGTAACAGACGACGTTATATGCTTGCTCCTAATCCTTGGTCCTCACCTGCATACAGAAACCGAGCCGAATCAAGAAGCAAAAACATTTTTTCAAAGCTGAAAGTCTCCCGGCAACAATGACTAGCCAGATTGCTGACCATCCGCTGAACCCACTGATCGGAGAGAATCCAAGCTAAGAGAAGAACGAACCGTCACTCACTTGCCGGGCTGTCCGACCTGTCTCCCTCGGCCACTCCCCTCGGCTTCACATGCGCTTCCGGCAGCGGCGACGCTGGGATCAAGTTCGGGTGGTCCCAGGTCGTCTTCCGCGTATTGTGGTCGATGTAAAAGGCCTTGTTTGTGGTGGGGTCTTTGCGCTTCTCCCACCCCGGTGGAAGCGGCCCCTCGATAAGCCGTGGGCGGTTTTGGGTGCTCAGCGGTTGGGCGTCGAGGTCGTATGAGCTCCCGGTGGACGTGGTGAGGCTGGCGCTGACGTCGATGCTGAGGCCCAGCAGCCGGCACTGCTCCGAGAGGGCCTGAATGCGGATGTCGAGATACTTTAGGAACAGTAGGCTCAAACCAAAAACGAGAATTCTAACCTTCAAGAGTTACCTGCTCCGCACCCGTACACACCCTAAACCCCCCACTTAACCCTACCCGTCCTAGGCTGGTGAGCTTACTATTCCTAAGGCTTGCGATTCCTAAAGTATCATTGCTTTGAATGAGGGGAGGAAGGCGTTTGGCAAAGCTTTTGTGAAGATCTTGACGGTCGAGCAGAGGTGACGTGAAGATGCAAAGCAGAGCCTTTTGTCAGATTTTGACAGTTCTGAAGTTGATCGAAACGTAGTCCCACGTATGCCGATTCACCGTAAACCGACGTATGATCGTGACAAAGTTTAGACAAGAGGGTTCTTGTCAAAGGAAGTAGCAATCTTCCCATCAGCAATCAGGGGTTCACATAGCGAGCCACTTGTAATACTTTTGATATAGCCGCCCCTAAAGGAAGTCACCATGACGTCTGTGTAGAATTCCGCCTTGACACATGGGGAAAACTTCTCTCACGATCAGATCGACTGCCAACCCGCCAAAACCTTTTCTACAATAGAAAGTCGCCTGACCCCTCTCACCTGTACTGCTCCAAAGAAGGACGCTGCGTTCGTCCGGTCCAGCGAGTCCGCACAATTGTACCGCACCACTCCGCTCTGCCTCACGTTCGTTTTGTACACCCCAGCTCCCAGCCCGGCGTTTCTCACCACTCCGGGGGGCAGGTTTCCCACGCCGTTCTCGCCCCCCGGAGGGCGCCACTCCCCGAGGCCGACCCCGATGTCGGTCATCGGGTTACGGAGCAGGTTCCACAAACCCTCGATGGTTTTGGGCTCGCCGATCGCTTTCGTGGTGGCGTGCCAGTCGTAGTTGACGACGGTGACGATCGAATCGGACGACTGGCGTGCGTCGCGGAGTTCCGCGGCCATGGATTGGAAGGCCTCGGCTAAAGGCTGGAGCAGAAAACGACACGCCATCAGCGGTTGGAACATAAATTTGAGCTTTACGATTGAGGTATGTGAGGAAACAACGACAGAGAGGGAATGCCAAAAGCATTTTAGAACCAGACAATTGCCGTCACAAGTCTGATCACCAAGTACAACTGTTTCCCGTTTCCAACGCTTGGGCTCTTTTGTCTGTAGGAAGTCAAAGTAAGGGTTTTGGAATTTGCGGAAATGTCTCAAGCAGGACTGTCAACCTGATACGACGAGTAGCGAAGGACATTAGAGCAGAAACATCAGGAGCGTCCCAGCGAATCTGGACAGTGTTCTGGAGTTCATCCGCAGCCTACAGTGGCACAACAACGAGGAGCTCGACTCTGAGATCCTTGTTCCCACCTCTTCAAAGTCTTCAAGTGACAATCGACGAATTAGGAACGAGCTCAAAACGACACCAACACCCTTCGAGCCCACGAAAGCTCCACACCGAAACCTCGGACCCAAGTCGAACCCCTCACCAGCTCTGGCTTCCCCGGCTGCGTTCTCAACAGGTTCACACACACGATCGGTGTGGCCCGCGCCTTCCCGTCCGCCGCGCTCCTCCCGTCCCCCTTATACCTCCTCTCCAGCCGCTTATAGTACCTGCCGGACCCCTCAAACGCCCGTTCCTCGCACACATAGAGCTCCGCCTCGGCCATGGTCGACTTGATCTCCGCCCCCCACCAGATCGGAACGGTGCCCCGCCGCCATAGGTATACCGAAAACGGAACGGGCTTTCCCGGCGACTGGCCGGCCGGAAAGACGAGCTGCTCGCACTCTATTTCGTTGCCCGTGCTCGCGGCCGGGTTGAGCCCCCGGGCGAGGTAACGGGTGCCCGGGTGGAGGCGGCTGCGGCGCGCGATGAGGGAGACAATGGCCTGCCGGCCGGAGGAGTCGGGGAAGGTGCGACTCTCGGCAACGCCCTGCAAGCCAGGAGAGGCATGTGCCCTGGTGAATGGACTGCAAACGCCGGGGGGAGGTGCAACACCGAAACTTTCCTGGCTTTGGAGAGGCTACTGAACAGAGATCGCTTGAGAGAAACGCAGGATTCCTACTTAGTACGCTACGTGGTGCAGAAACGCAAGATTTCAAAGTTAGGTATTGCACGGCAAAGAGACGTCTCCTTTCAGCTTTACGCAACATCTGCTCCCTCTCTGCTTATCCTTTGATGATAAGAAATACGTTGCTGCCAGCCTTCGCATCAACAAGCAAACAATCATCAATTCCTCCGCATACCTTTTAATACTCTTGACCAAGTCGCTCTTGGCCGTGCTGATCAGCACCCAAACAAACCGAGCGAAGATCACAAACGCAATCACCCACCTGCATCAGAACCACACAGTGCGAAGGCAGCCCGATCCGCTTGAACGGAGCCGCCAGCCACTCATTCCATACATACTCCCGGTCCGGCTCCCCCACCGGCGCCCCGCTCGGGAACGGCCGCGTCAGATCACGCGTTTCGCAGAAGTAATGACACCCGTCAATCGCCGTCTCAGTCAATTCTGTGATGTTCTTCAGCTCAGAGGCCGGCTGCGGCTGGGGGCTTCTCAGGGGAATCTTCTTCCATTGGCTGTCGGTCACGAGCTGCACCGAGTCCCCCCCTGGGAGTGACGCGATTGAGACGCGGGTCTTGGTGGCAACTAGGATGAGGGCGAACTGGCCGACAGCGGCGTAGCCAAGAATGGCCCTCCCCTCGATGCGAGATTTGACAAGGGTGCGGCCTCCGGATGTGACGGCGTGAATGGCGTCTGGTTCGGAGGGGAATTGGTCGACGCCCCAGCGGCCAGTGAAACGAAGGGACCCACTGGTGGGGTCAATGGCGATGACCTGGCATGGATGGATCTTACGTCAGAAGAACATAGATGAGAGTGACGGCAAAGGGCCCAAGAGCAGGGCCAGATGACAATCTGGCGGAAGGACCTTTTGAGCATACAAGTATGGTGGGGTCATTACATTGACGTTGTGCAGCGGGTTTCAACCAGTGTGCTGTTCTGCAGGGATTGACGGACAATTGAGACCCTGTTGTCTACTTGATTAAGCAGAGGAACAAGTCCAGCAATGCTGAGCTGTAGCATCCCGCAATCTCTTGATAGTGAGTGACCAAAAGGACACTGGCCAAGTACCTTTAGCTTGATTCTCAATCAGCTCGATCCTGAATCAGCTCATTCTCGATTCATCAAAGTCTAGGTGCTATGCAAACACGATCATCATTTGCACTTCGTCGTGACGACCTTGTGAACATGCAGGCTTGGATTGATCCCACTAGGCGTTGGCGGTAAAACTAAGGAGTGTCCGAGAATGCTGATGCGCGCTTGATCGGAAGGACTGACCTGCGTGTCCTGTCTTGTAGACAAGCTGGTGACGATGTAATTGTCCCCACTCTCGAGCTCAAGCACAAGGATATGTGTGCCCCGTGAGAGATACCCTGAAGGAGTAGAGTGCAATTTAGAGAGATATCATATCTAAGATCTCGGATCCTTCATGCTCTGCGGCAGCTTGTAGTGGGAAGAGGTGTGCTGTATGGCAGTGATAAAGGACCTCCATTGAGCACTCAGCAGTCATACATCAGAAGATCCAGTATAGACCTCCTATGATTCTGCACCTGTCAGCAATCTGACACCTTCGTCCTCCCATCTTTCTGAGGCTGGGCGCACCACCTGCATCACTTATCCAAGCCCCGGAAACCAATTGGAGACTGTTGTTCATCTTCTCGATCCATTTCAATCATGATGGAACGTGTCAACGCAACCATGCAGCACCAATTGAACCAAAAGCCTTCCATCGACCAAAATCGTTCTTATCGAGATTTTCCAGTTTAACCCATGCAATGCGTACCACAGGCGCCAACACAGGAGACTTCTAAATCAATAAGCAATCAATGACACCTGCAACAAAATCCAATTGGCTGATGTATTCCAGTTTAGGCTGTAATTTGAGATGCCGCTGGCAAATTTCACATAATAGGAAGTTTCGCAACCATGCACTAGATTCCTAGGGCTGGAAATCGATACAATCCAAGAATATAAACTTTTGCGACATGTGAGCATAAGCCTATTCCGGAGGAAACAGAGCTATTGAAAGATCGCTCACTTGCACGCTCCGCCATTTTTGAGACCCCACAAAGCGCTTGCTCTCTTGACGGTCAGCAGATTGTCTCAATAGACTCTTTTTCCAGACGAAGGGTTGCCCTTATCAACCCAGCCCTGGAGGCTGCTAATGCAGCCCTGCTTTGGCCATTCTAAGGCAACCTTGGCTCAACTGCGGCTCCGCCGCGACGGTCTTTGCCTAGTGATTGATCAGAAGTTTCAAGCCTCCAGGCTCCAGGTGAAGACAAGCTTTCAGCAGCCAAAGTGGCGAGCACCGTCCAGATGAGGCGCCATGGAAAGCAAGAACGTGAAAAAACACACAATTCTCAATTGAAGCGATCCCTCCATGCAGCGCCCTGGGCCTGAGCTGGGACGGAGTTGACTCGCAAGATTGGTACCTGGACTCACAAGGTACGCACCTCCGGCCAGATCTGACCCTAGACTAGATGAACATACGACGACAGCACATTTGGCCGTCGAAGATCTGCGCCTCGAACTCTCGAGTCTAGACCCATTACTACCTCATACATGCCTAGTCCCCATATTAGCTCTTTCAGTGAAACAAAATAGCCTCTTATATGTATCACTACACGGTATAGTGTTGATAGCATACCGGGCTCCTGACAAACCCTAACTTTTCTTGAAGTCATGTTTGCAGCAAGCAAAGAAGCAACTTGGAAGTTCAAGTTGAAGGCAGCTCGGCCTAGCCAGCTTCTCAGTTCTCTGCGAGCCGCATGGCTACATGCCAGCACCGAGCTCCATGTCAGCTTACGAGCACAGCGGCCTTGTGCCGGTTTGGATGCCGTCGCTAGGGGTCTGCGGGGCAGTTCCGGCGCCTGCAAGCGCAAGGAACGATGTGGAGCGGCCTGAAGGTAAGCGGCGGAAAACATATCAATCGCAACGTTCTCCATCGCTGTGGTCGCTCGATCCTTCTGACTTATAGATGCCACGAGCAGTAAGATCGTGCTGATGTCAGAAGGTGTGCTATTGTAGAAGAGGTCTGATTTGTCAGCATTTCTTTTTGCCAAGCTCGATGTGTGGCAAATCCAATAGGGTTGTTGGGGTGCTTCATGTGTGATGGGGGTGGTGCTGATTTTGGCAGTAAGGCTTGGCATGCCTTATGCCTCCCGTGATTAAAAAAGGCTCACGCGTTCAGGGCTGTCTTTTGCCAGAGACTTGACCACATTTCTATATCGAGCTCCCACTTTTTTAGAGCTTGAACAATTGTCGTTGGCAGATGTGATAAAAATATTGCAGGACAATGCTTGTTCCTATGTTCGGTGTGTCAGCAGATTGTGTTCATGCTCAGAGTATAAGCTGCTTGGGTATCTGACACCTTAACACTTCGGTCGGTGGCATCGCGTACCACATAGAAACAGGCATGCCTTGTCTTTCCTGGAATTTTCACCACCTCAAACCTGCAGGTGCTCCTCGCATATCCCCTCACCCTAGTTCCTCCAGAAGGACTGCCCCCAGGCGCAGCGCTTCCTCAAGTCCGCACGTAATCCAGCTAGACTCCGACTCTGAGCAGTCGGCTCCTGGGGATTCACCTTACCGTCTACCAGGGGAGGGTCTCATCCATTTTGAGTCCCGAGAAGGGGATGCGCTCTCAGGGGAGACAAGTCCTGGTATGCAACAAGCAAGTTTCTCAACGAGGGAGGTAAGAGAAGCCGATCATGGATCTCCGGAAGGGGAGGGGGGTTTTGCACAACGAGCCAACAAGAAAAGAAAGTCGCGCTGGGACTTGCCGTCGGAGGGAGAAGAACAAACCGAACAGCCGAGGGCAAGGCGACGGCAAACAGAGGATTTGGAGGTCCTGGGGATGCAGTCAACTTGCCCCATCTGTCTAAATGACATCCCCCCGGAAGAGAAAGCCGTGCTAAAGAGCTGCATGCACGTGTTTTGTGTGGAATGCATACGCGCCTGGAGCGAGATCCGGCGGGTGTGTCCGCTCTGCAAGGGGGGTTTCACCGGCTGGTGGTACGACATCCAGGGGGAAGGGGCATCCAGAGAAGTGAGTCTGCCGCCGCCCCCTCAGAATGAGACGTCTGGCCGGTTGGAGAGAACCAGGGATCACTCCAACCGAGGGGCTTATCTTAATCAGGAAACGGAAGAGCGCTTCAACGCCCGGCCGTACTACCACCGGTTGCAACGGGGCTTGCAATCGGACAGGCGGAGGCCCCCCGGGGGTCCGAACCAGGCGCATGAGCGAGAGGATCAGGGGGGACGGAGGACACAACCGGCCCCACGCCAGAGGGTTTTCACACCAGAGCAAGACGGGACAGAGGAGCGTGCGCTGAGGTGGCGCAGGAGCATCTATGATCGGGGTTTGGAGGCGGTGGAGATTGGTGGACCGGTGGGTCGAGTTGGCAGGTCGCAGGTACGAAAGGGGCGGTGCAATCCCCTTCTTCGCAGGTTACGTTTTTTTTGACAGACGGTTGAGTGACAAGATGTATGCTCATGCCGGGAACACGTCTGGACCGTGGTACTGGTTCTAAGGCGGTTGAGCTGTTATTGTCGAAGGATTGCCGCCCAAACAACGCGCCCCGTATCTCTCGTGCATGTTGGGCATTGATGAACTTCATTTTTGTCATATCGGTTGTATGCCAGGAGTATTTCGGAGTGATCCGTTCGGATCCGTCTCACCGTCCTGAAAGTAGACAACGTGCTCTCATAGTTTCCGTTTCTCAAGTGTACACCGTGATCCAGGAGCTTTCTGCTGAACATATCTTACAAATGTTGAATCGCAAAAGTTCCTTGAAAATTGACATCCTGGCCGGTATGCCCAGGATCCGTTCCATAAGTTCAGGTTGGAGGACGTAAAAGCATGTTTGAGGAAACTTTTCAACTTTTCCAAGCTTTGCAGATATCTCCGGAGAGGTTATTGCTCATTGCCCTTGAAACCTTGCGAACCGGGTCTCAAATCTCAAGGAGCAGCCAATACATCCCAATCTTCAATCACAACGGATATTCTGAATCTTGGTTCCCGAGTTGGGTCTTCGTCACTGGCGTTGTCAAGGACAAAAACCAGCAAGGTTCGTTGGGCTCTCTTCAAGCCACTCACGAGATGGCTGTGGGAAAGAGTGCTTTTCTGTGCACGTTTAGGTGCTCAACAGGCGGCCGTATGGAAGAGACAATCAAAGCAATAGAGAATCCAGTCATCGACTAAAGCCTGTTAAGACGCCAACGTGAACACCCACAATCGCATTGACGATCTTCGGACTTCTCTCTGCAGGACGTCGCCCGAAGTCAGCGGCGCCTTGCCCCCTGGATCGAGCGCGAGCTGCGGGCGCTCCTGGGGGAGGCGGACCCCCTCGTTACGCAGCTCGTGACGTCACTCTGGAGGTCAGCAAGCGAGTTCGAGCTTGGGGGGAATGCCGGTGGAGAACCGGTGGCGCAGTTGGAACCGTTTCTCGGCGATCGTGCTGCGGCGTTCTGGCATGAGCTGAGGTACGATTTTCTTCTCGTCCGAGTGCTTTTGCTTCTTTCTGGAGTTGATTGAAATTAGTGCACGCCAAGTCGGACAGAGTGCGTTGCTCACGCAAGTTGGGGTCAGAAAGTCTCGGCAGTGCAGCTCGAGTTGGGATTTGTCGGTTTTCTTTGGCCGCCTTCGTTACAGTGTCCGAATCCACGGCTTGAAACGTTTTGGAGCTTTGCCCTCGCATCGAAGGACAACATTGCTCACCTCTTCTGTCGGCTCCTACAGCCCCCTGTCGTGTTAACGGCAAAACCTTGCTGCAATCCCTGCCAGTATGCCCACTGTGTCAAAGGCATGACCTTGTACTGACCTTGTACTCTCTGTGCCACGCTCTGAAATGTCTTTTCATTTTCCCTTTCTCAGGTGCTTCGCTTCGAGCCCCTTCACCATGCATACATACGACTGCGTTGCTCAGTACCGAAGGAGGCGTTCTCCCGAATCGGGGACTCCTCAATACTTCAGAGCAACCGCCTCGAGAGCCGGTTCCCACCATGAGCCACGTCCAGCTTCCACAAGCGGTGCGAATGGGCGGGGACGGGGAGCGCAACTAGAAAGGGTACGAAACGGCGCAGGTAGCGAAGCAGCACGCAGTCTAGAAAGCAGAAGCAGGAGCCTAGTTACCAACGACGGCACGCAGAGTTGTTTGACGGGGGAAGGTGAAAGCGGGGGGGCGCGAGAAAGGGCAGATACGTGTCAAGAACGGATGCCTTCATCTCGATCGCAGACGGCCCAAGATGCCAGGCGCTTTGACGATGCACGCTCTTTTACTTTCAGAGCGGAGCTGGCGAGCGGAGTGTCTCGAGCCGAGTCCCGAGGCGAACAGAAACTTGTTGGGGGTCTTTCTGACGCGTCAAAGCAAGCAGGAGGCAATATGGGGGATGGCGTAAAAAAGATTGCAGTCGTAGGTAGAGTCATAGCCACAGGGCACAGACCATCTCGTTCCAAGTTGATTTGACGACGTCTGATCCAAAGTCGGTGTAACCCTCTATGGGTAGGTCTGCAAAGCAGATTAGGTCAGGATGAAAGTTTCGTCTGGCGAGTGTGAGTTGAGAGTCATTCGATCTGCCTTTCTTTCATGCATCTGATCAAACTTCGAACAGAAGCAGGTGCAGTGCTGATCCTAGTGGGTACCATGCAGTGAGTGCAATACAACGGGCACAATAGCGGAAGCTGACCATGTCGTGTGATTCAAGCGTGGGAGCCACGGTCACTGTGTCCGACCATGCAGTATGCATGGACAGTCCGTCCCAAACTTCATGCCTACGCCCGCCGCAGGCCACCGAATTCATGTGATGCAAGCTCGATTAAACTCGTCCTCGACAGCAACTTAAAATCCACATAATATTCAGACCCGAGGCGGCTTCAATATTCGTCTCCGGCCCGGCCTGCGAGCGCGCGTGCGCAGGCGCGAGTCACTTCAAGTATACGCACTAACAAGGTGACAATGTTGAAATTTAACTAGTTAGAAAGCCATTCGAATGCATCCGATCAGTGGCCATGGCGTCGCGAATCGGTACTAACACTAATTGGATTACAGCGCAACATGATCTGTCCCAGAATTGGTACGTCAAGGCTCGCCGCGCCATCAAACTAGACATGAATTAGGGCACGGCAATTAATAAGTTAGCAACTGCATAGACCAACTTTTAGCTTGGTCAACGAAGACGTCCTCATGCTAAGCTAGAAACTGAGTGCATAAGCAGTTCGGACAATCGCAGAGGGCGCCGCGCCCACATACACAGGCCCCTAACTTTTGACTTGCGGATGAATGACGTGATGAGATCACAATCCAATATTGCATGATTCACAAGTAGTCGAATGTCAAGAGTGGTACATTTTACGGGTGAATGCAAGCAATTGAAGCATCTTTTTAAGTATCTGTAAGGGACCCTCAACACTCAATTGTAGTGAGGAACACTCAAAATGTACTGAGGAACTCAATCTTTGCGTTTTGCACTTTGTTTAAGCTGTCCATGACGACGCAGCTCTTTGAGGCGTTTGTGTCAAGCGGTTACCAATAATCAATGCGCAGTATCGCGTTAGCCTTTCTATATTTGACCCCACAGCTCGTGAGGAAACGGTCGATAAAATGGAGCGGCGGGCTGCTGCGGCTGTGCTCTTGTGCACGACATAATTAACCTGCTCTTTGACAAAAGCACCCAACAGAATGCGTTGGTATGCCCTAGACTGTCGCAACCAATCTGCCAATTGGTATGTTCAGTCCCATTATCATTCAAGCAACGAGCTCTGCCACAGTGAGTAGCAGTTTGGCCTCATATTGCTGCACCAAGTAGGCGCTCCGAAGGGCCATCCAAGAAAGCCCCGCTGCAGATACAATGTGCCAGCAAGTGTGCCTCAAGACGAAGTCACTTTGTGACTTTGACGACCGGCTCCATGCCAAGCATGACAACGCGACTGTGGACAGAATAGCGATTTTGATTTTCATGTCAAAGGTGGCCGCCGCGTGCAGGAAGGTGCGAACTGGGCCAGTAATCACTGCAAGGGCAAGCGAGAAGACCCTGTCAATCACATTCATGATACCATGGGGATAGCCCAACTCCCGGCAACACTGGTACTTCAAACATAAAAAATGGCACCTCCAGTTCAAAAGGTAGAGTCCTTTTCAAAACGTGGAAACCTTCAAGTAGAGAACGCGTTGGAAAGAGTCAAAAGCAACAGTCTGTTGACGAAAAAAACAGACAAGCTAGGTACTAAAGTTATCACTTTTACCGACACCTGGCCCAAGAGAAACCCAAAGCTCTCTGCTTGTATGCCCATGCCAGTGCCATACCAGTACATCAAATCACCTTCGCATGCACTGATGCACTCGTCGAGTGTACTTCCTTGGACATTCAACCGCACGCCAACCACCGTTGTCATCTCACCTTGCAACTTGCAAAAGTTTGTCCTCAACTCACCTGCCACAGTTGCGATGGTCCGGTCTGTCATGCACCACAGCTTGTTGTTCGGCTGCAGACTGTCCGCTTGGAGGCTGGTGAACGTGATCATCGAGAAGAGAGCCGTCATCGCCAGCTTCTTGGTGGCCCAGAAACACATGGCGGGGCCGAGGTATGCGAGCGAAGACGCGGCCACGATCGGCGAGAACACAATGACAAGCTCTGTGGCGCTCTCCCCCGTTCTGAGGAGGTGCCAGTGGTGACACAAGAAAGCTCGCGTCCGGTCAACCCTTTGCCCAACCCAATCAGAGGCCCGTTTGGCTGCGGCGAAGGGGAGTCGCCAGGGGCGGAACCGCCTGCGGGGTAAGAGAGCAATACGCTGGTCAGCCAAGCACGGGTCGTCCAACTTCTTTTTGAGGGGCTTCCCAAGCACAGGTCGTCCAACCTCTATTTGAGGGTGTGTTCAAGCCCGGGTCGTCCACCCTCTCTTTGAGAAATGATTTTATCTGCAGTCACAGGTTAAGCCGTATAGGGGGTGGCCTCGTCTGATGGATACCACTCTGATGGAGCCTGCCCCAACACGTTCTCCTCCCTCTATTGTGGCCTTAAGCCCATGCCTGTCCACCAAAAGAAGAGGAGTGAGCTAACAATAATCCATGAGATCTAACTGTTGTTGTTGTTGTTGTTGTCCGACGTTGTAGAAAGCAGTGAGCGTTGCGCATGTGAGAGCACTCCTCCTTAGTTTACAAAGGCGCTATTCCTAACACCAAGGACGAAAGAGTGAGCAAATTGGACTCCTTCGGCCAGGTGCGTTGGATGAGCAGTAGATGACTGCGGTGTCAACTCGTCTGCATTGCTTATGTCCTCTATGCATATTACCAAACAAGCTACTGCTGGCGCCTTGGCAGGAAGCAAGATGCTTTCACAGATCATCAGACAAAGACATGGATTCATCAGAAGCACAGGGACAAGTGCTAATTGCGATGACAGGCACAGGGTGCTTGAGTGCGCAAAGGACATTGTGCCTGACCAGGCTTTAGGCTTTAGGCTTTAGGCTTTAGGCTTTAGGCTTTAGGCTTTAGGCTTTAGGCTGATCTTCTTATCCTTTAAAAAAGCAGATCAGCATACCCTCTCGGTTCTTCTAACTCTCTCAAGAGGTGGAAGGTGTGTGTGTAGAAGCAGTTTTGAGAAGGCCGTCAAACAAGATGCCAATGTATGTATCACCAGGCTAACAACACCGTCAATAGCTCGTCTGATTGTCAAGGTCACTGACCTCCGTCGTATCAACCGCGTCGACGTTCTATTCACCTCCTCACTGCCAGCCCCTTCCTGAGCACCACTAGTTCCCGCCGCACTGATCTCCTCAATAGGAACTGCAAGACTATCCCGCTCACAAGTGGCAACATCTCCCAACAACACCAAGTTGCTTCCTGCTGATGAGGTGGCAACCTCTGACACATGGGATCTGGAAAGCTGGCTCAGGGGGACCGCCAGATCTTGCTCGAGGAACTCGGATCGGTCCGTACGGACTATCGTTATTGAGGGCGTCATGCTACCCTCAACTTGATCCCACCCGTCCACCCGGTCCGGCGCAACCTACCTGGTGCTCCCGCTTTGCAAGCAATGAATCGAGACAAGCCAGTGTTCTTCGCAACGAGGAGCAGCTGACTTTAGCTCGATTGTGATCTGCTCTCTTCTTCGCCAAAAAAGCCGTTGTGCTGCTTAATTGAAAGCCTTCGTAGAGCAGCACAGCCATATAAGGTGGTAAAGAAGCAAGCAAGGCGCTCCCCTCCCTCCTGATCCTCACACCCTTGAAAGCTTCTCGATCTGAACCAACGTTGAATGCAGCTGCAGCCTCAGGCTGCTACCACTGCAACTTGCAAGAAGGAACCGTCTTCCTAATTCGCATTGTTTGCAGGCTCATGACGGTAGACCCTACGGGTGCACGACCCCGCGGTCGCGCGAGTTTTCACTCTATGAAAATTTGTCGCACCGTAGACTGTAGACACTTAGCAGAATTCGATCAGACTTGGACAGATTCCAGTCTACGTTTCAGACCTGTAAGAAATGCGCCATTCCCCGGGTGAGCTAGTCAGACCATAGCATGAATGTTTTCGGCGGCAAGTCTGCCCGGTTGGACTCGCAGGCTTCAGAGTCAACCGAGCACTCTTTCAGGCCTAACAATCGCCCGGTGGATGGCTAGGTCTGGAAGGCCAACCGGGCAGGCCTAGCGCCGAAAACAGTCCTGCTATGGTCTGACAAGCTCACCCGGGGAAGGGCGCATTTCTTACAGGTCTGAAACGCAGACTGGAATCTGTCCAAGTCTGATCGAATTCTGCTAAGTGTCTACAGTCTACGGTGCGACAAATTTTCATAGAGTGAAAACTCGCGCGACCGCGGGGACCGCGTCCGGGTCCAATTTGAAGGTCGTGCACCCGTAGGGTCTACCGCTCATGACAATTAACGTCAGTTGAAATTTGTGGCAGTGGGCGGGGACAGACGTCCGGGGCATATTCAACCAACTTTGGCCCTAGGGACCCAATACTTTGGGTCGGGGCAGGGCCCCGAGCATTTCTGTAGCCACGTATCCAAGAATCTTGGAATCATATTGTTCTTCCTTGAATATTCCCGCGCGACCAGATATGTTTTACCCGGCTGCTCCACCCTGCATTGACACTAGGTATTGAAACTTGTCATCCGCAGACCTTATGGTTTTTGGTCTGGCCAAACTGTGTCAGCCATACAAGCCCGGTTGGTTTGGGAGTTTAAGTAGAGGTCCAGATTATATCACATGTCACATGGGTCACGTGGATCAGGTGGAGAATCTTGCCAATATTTATGGCTGCCGATCAATCGGACGGTTGATGATCTTTAAAACACAGAATAGACCGTCGATGGAAGTAACCATCATAAGCGTCCCGATCATGTGGAAGTTGGCCTGGTCGAGTACTTCGGCCTGCTGTACACTACTTCACGGCACCTGAAGCGGGCCACGGCTGCTACCTACGGTATTCTAGGTACCTAGAGTATGTATCTACCTACGTCAGATTGGCTCTACATATATGTTATACATGCCTATTCTCCCGTTGTGATGACCGTGATCCCTACTGCTGGCACCAGTACTGGCACAGCGCCGCACAGGTTCAGTGACGTCTGCGCGGCCGTACCTAGGTTATTACTGTAGGTAGAAGGGGTGCATTCTCAGCGCAGATATATATTCCCGCAGCCCTACATGGTAAATACACTGAACAGGAGGCCGTATGATAGGGACAAACTTTCATGGTAAGCAACAAGGAACTCAAGGTACAGGAGTCCGGGTACTGGGGTTAGTTTGGTGGTTAGGGTGGATTTGGTCATTTTGTCCTTAGGGTTTTAGTAGTGGTTAAACGAAGGAATTGAGTGCATTCAGTGGCTTAATATCCTTATTACCATGTTTATGGTTAGGTATGCCGTTTGAAGCAAAAGCTTTGCTTCTGAGTCGGGTCTGCACATTCACCGTAATGCCTGAACTTGACGTTAATTTACTTAGTCAAAGCTCTGCATCGTTGAGGGGCGCCTATTACAATGTTCAAAGCTCAAGCAGAACCATGGCCATTGAATCTAGTATCTGATTGAACATCAGGCTCACGCTACCTGCTGGAAAACCAGGATAGCTTCTCCTCTGGTACCTGAGATCTGTTGATTACGGCATGCCTCTCATGCAGATTCAGGTGCTCTTGAAAGTAGTTGACATGCTTCTCGAGCTCCTCACCTAGGTAGTTCTCGCAGGTCATTATAAGCGATGACGGGGCAGCTCCGATCAGCCTCCCGTTGGGTCTGCCCTCTCCTCCCCCTTCAACCTCTCCTCCTACTACTACTCGCCGCTTCTCTCCCGCCCGCCACCAGCATTTGCGAAGACGGCGTCACAACAGGTCTGGGCGGTCGTGGCTCCAGCACCTACAACACCATAACCTATTGCCCCCTCAACATCTCGTCCGGGGCCGACGCCAACATATTCCCCGTCAACAAAACCTGCACCAATGGCGCAATCCCCGACTGGTCGTTCCAGCTGATTGACGTCACCCCGGGGACGCCCTCCAAGTACACGTGGGGCTACATTTACCATGACAAATACCTCATGATTGGGGAGGACGTGTTGGGCGTATCGCCCGCTTACGCCTGGGTCGACGCTGACGTCAGCATCCAGCTGGCGCACATTGCGATCCACTGCTCCACATGGTTGAGTGGGCAGCCGCCCTGCTTGGCCAATGTCGCTCTCGTATTGGCGTGTCCGCTCGTGTCGGCTCCGGGTTCCACATACGGTCCGACTGCGCCGTCCGACGAGCCCGAATGGACGTGCGCAAAGTACCCCGAGCAATGCAAGGCTCTCGGAATCCCGAACGCCCCCCCTCCTCCGGCCCCTACCCCCCCAGCTTCTTTGTCCCCCCCTTCGAATACCGATACCCCTTCAGACTCGGGCTCAGACGACGGCAGCACCGACTCAACGGTTTTCCCTCCTCCTCCTCCGGGGGGTGGCGTCAGCACTTACTTCAACTACACGAAGCAGTTGGGGGGCCAGAGCGCCACCACCTCAGGGGGGTCCAGCTCAAAAAGCAAGAAGATCAGCGTCTGGATCATCGTCGGCGCGGTGATCGGGGGCTTGCTCGTGTTGATTATCATTGAGGAAGTTGTGCGGAACGCAAGGAACAAGCGGCTAGAGAAGAAGCGGATCGCTGCGGAGGAGGTGGTCGCAGCGCAGGCGGTTGTGGCGCCCCCGGTGCCGCCGTCAGGGGGACAAGCGGCGGCCGGGGCGAAACCGTCGGGGCTGCGGTCTCGGTCGGTGTCGCAGGTCGAGAAGGGGACGTACAAAGCAGGGGCTAGCTGAAACCTGCCAGGTGGGTTTGAAATAGCTTCGACTTTCGTCAGCTTTTCACTTTCGGAATTTTCTGATCCAAAGTTAGCTGGTTGCGAGCTCAACCATCTCTCGCAGGTTGAGAAGGAAACGTATGAAACGGCAGCTATTTGAGTTGCCAGGTGGGTCTCCTTGGAACGAATGTATTCCGTCATATTCCTCTTCGAGCTTTTCCGCTTCTAATGGGGTGCAGCATCAACATTCTCTCGCAGGCCGAATAAGGGACGCACAAACTGACGGCTTGTGGGTTTCGGAACGGAACGGAATAGAGTCCGTCAGCTTCTCAACTCGAAGGTTTCCGTCTCAGTCGCCAGTCACTTGCGAGCTTGAACCTTTTCTGTTCTTGAACATTTTCTGCAAATGGATAAATGCTGCTGGTGGGACAGAACAGGTGGCAACAGCTTACTCGCAGAACTTCACGGTAAGCTCTAAGCAGCTGCACGACTGAGTATATGGAGTTCGTCCTGAGAAAAGGCCGGTAATCATTCCTGAAGAGCGAACTAATTTTATTTGGGATTTCGATCTTACAATCAGCTCATTCTGATTACGCGCTTTGTGCTTCTGCCAAGTTAATGCATCGAGCCCCGCGTTCACAGCACAGCAAGGAGCGTTAGTGGCAGTCGGAGTGTGCAGATTAGATATTGGTAGCCCGCTTTTTGGGTTGCAAAACAACTTCGGGTTCAGGAGATGCGAAATTGGGCCATCAAGAATTGCCAACTTCAGCCGGTCAATCAATGATCTGAATTTTCAGCCCGTTCCAAAGACAACCGGCAACCTCACGAGATGAGATCCGTCGGCTCTGAAAGCAGAAGAAAAGGACGACTCATACTTGAGCATTAAAGAAACCAAAGTATATATGGCGCACACATAGAGCTCTTGCAACGGAGACAGTCTAGGGCTAGCAAGTTGACCTTTTCGCTTCATTTTGGTATCTTTGCAGGATTCCGGTCTTGAAGGAATCTAAGACAGGAACTCTGGCGGTCTGATTAGACCACTATGCGTTTAACACAACGCAGACACAGTACAAATTCTAAAATTGCGAACAGATCCTCTGCGACATTGAATATGCTGCGCAAGTGCAGAAAGCTCACAAAGCTTGTCGATATCATGCGCATAAAGTTCTGCGGGGCATTTTGATCAGTTTGTCGTCAGATACCTGGCGACAATTAAGTTTCTTCTTTAAACCACGTGTTTTTTAAGGAATCGCCACAGTAACATTTCTCGCCGAAACGTCATCGTCACCGAGTCTGCTCAATAAACGGAACACCGCATACGCCTTCGAGCATATGTCGACACTGCATGCTCAGTTCCTGAAATCGATTATGCTGGCCGGATCAATAAATGTAATTTACTACGGTACGGGCGCAAATCCACCGGCGCGTTTCAATCACTGGCATGACTACGTGTGTAACGTTTCCATTCCTCAGTACGTCATCACAAAACAGTGAGTCAAAATGCTCGGAAAAGTCATATATAACAGTCAGACAGATAGGTCTTACATAACAGCCCATGCATGCAAAGTCATATGGACCATGATGCTGCTGGACGTTGCTAGCTTCTTTGGCCGGGCGCGTCCGCTGACATTCAGCGAAGCATACACCTACAAACTACGGCTACTCATTGATGTCGATGTCCCGTCCATTCTGGATATCGAAAACAGAGATGGGTCTGAGTCTCATGAATCTTCTGGGCTCCAGGGAAGTCCAGCTCTATGCCAAACGCGGCCGCGTGTGATGCCTGCCAGTTGCGGTCTCGTTACAGAACCAACTGCTCCCGGTTGGAACAAGAGCGCTTTTCGTCACAAACCAAAGCTCGAACGGCATACAGATATCTCGGCCGCCGTTCGGAGGCGCTCAATTATGAAGATTGACTCGGATATACGTATTTTTAGGACCACGTCAAAATGCTTGACGTTCTCACAACACATTTTCGGACGCAATCTGCTTGACAGTTCTGCGCCCACTTAACGAGCGGACATTTCCCCAATTCCGATTTCGCTTTCGCCTTGAGCGATCTCAAGCGTGCGTTCCCATTGGAGGAATTCGTTCGCATCGACTCCGGCTTCAAAGCTGACGAGGCAATTCTGAACTCGCTCGGTAATATACCGTTTCTGAGCTTGCTTCCGTCGGGGCTTCCTGCTGGCGTCCGCTTCCGATATTCCGTCATAAATTCCACTGAGTAGCCGCAGCTTTACCCGCTAGGTTCCGCTGGGACTTTCCGCCGGGAGCCGCTTCCGCTGTATCTTCACAAAGGACGGATCCATCCGCTGAAGCCGCCGCTCCATCATCCTCAGCCCCTCTAAGTCCGTCTGGTGCACCCGCCGAAGCGCCCGGTGAATCTCCAACCGACGGGACGGCAGCCTGAGCGCCACCTCTTTCCAGATCCGGTTGACCGCCCCAGCCGGACTGGCCGGGTTGTCGTACTCAAAGAATGGTGCGACCTGCGGAAATAGCATGACACGCATCTATGAAACAGCTCAAAGGAGAAGTTTCCTGACACTGCCCACTTCTTGCCGCTGGAGTGTTTGCAATTCTATTGGTAGTAGATGATTCTCTGGCATCACACCGTCCGAAAAGCGGTCTACGTCCAGTGCGGGTAACGTAATCTCCTTCCGTGGATGAGAGGTTGAGCCATGGATAAAGGTTGTGACTTGTGGTCTGAGGAGGCAAAGTGAGGACCGCGGATGCAGAAAACTTGCGGAACCCGTGGAAGAGCAACTCAGGAATCATACTAACTAAGGATCCCGGCTGATCTTCTTGCTCTTCAGAGTACGGTTTGACTTATAAGCGGCGGCTTCGGAACTTTCGTGCCGTGTTGTTGACAAGAAAAGGACGCCAACTACGTGGGTAAGGAAGGAGTAACGATTTAGGCGATGCTTTTCAAGAAAGAACAAAGCGCCGTGAACCTCTTAGCAAGAGTGAAGTGCGTATCCCGTACAATCTGTGGCGCTCACACGAGAAGGTCCCAGGATCCTTCACCAGGAGCCTTAAAGTGTGCGTATGCACTTGCGAGTGCATCTCCAATCGGACGGCAAAAAAGCACGAGTTGGACCTATCGGACAATTCTCGCTTGCCCAACTTGTGCCGTCGTCACGCTTCGGCCACGCCGCCGGCGTGACGTCTACGCCCACTTTGACAAGTCCGCAGAATGGTCGATTTCTAGAGTCTCACCTCGTGCAGCCGCGCCCACATGCGCGCCCACATGCGCCGCGGGATACTCCGCAGGAACTCCGTCAGAACCCCGGGCGTCACCGCGTTCCGCGAGGCGACGAAGATGGCGAAGCCGCGGTAGTCGAGGTCGCCTTCAAATGGCAGCTCGATGGCGTCACTAACGATCACCGGGACGCAGTGGCTGAAGATCGCGTCGAAGAGCCGGTTGGAAGAAGGGGTGTCGCCGGCTGTGATTTGCGGGAAAGAAAGTTTTTGAAGATTCGACGACAGAAATCGATGCCTTACGACCGATCACCGGAACGCAGTGGATGAGGATTGCGTCGAAGAGCCGCTTGGAAGAGGGGGTGTCGCCCGCTGTGTTTTGCAGGGAGGAAAGGTGTTACAAGATGAAGCTTTAACGATGGAAACTCGAAGACCGTGATCATCGCAAATGGCACGCCGTGCCTCAAGATTCGGGAAGAGGCGGTTGGAAGAGCGGGGTCCAAAGTTGAGCTCTAGAGTCCAGGACTCGACCACACTGATTGATGCCAGGACTTGAGGATCTATGATAAGGGAATGCGTCGATGACAGCTGTGCGGTTTTCTTCAATTGTAAGCTCAAGTCATCGTACTGGAGAGTCGTCTCGTATCACAATCTCGAGAAGTAACTAAAAGCCCTCATCGGACTATTGACTGTTGCAACCCTTGGCCAGAGAGCCAGCGAGGGACAACAAAGCTCTGTGGATGCGTTCAGAATCTTGGCGTAGGTTCTGCCAAAGTTTCGGAGCCTTTACAAGAAAGCCTTAGGAAATCCGGTGCCCCGGAGCAACCGCTCCGCGCTGACGGTTCGCCAGGAAATCACGTGGGCGCAGTTTCGCGGCGGCATCTAGTCACGTCTCGGGAAATGTGTCTCGCCGGAGAGCCACGTGGGGGGGCGCCCTTTGTAACCGAGGACCCGAGCGCAGTTAGTAGATTCTGCGGAGACGCCATCTCTTCCCGAAAAACACAAGTGGCCCCACCGGTTCCAAAGCCCAGCACTGGTTCGCACGGCGCAAGAGAGACGCGGTACGTACCGGGGTGCAGGCAGAACCGCGCGCTGCGCATGCCCTCGGACGCCTCCCGGACGCCGTCCGCGTCCGTGCTGCCCTCCCGGACGATGACGTCAGGCTCATTCTTGAGCACGTTCAGGAGCAGCTCGCGCACCAGGCCGTCCTGCGCGCGCGGATCCGGGGCTTCTCAACGACTGAGCTTGGACGGTTGCAAACCTCCTCAGCACAAGCCATGACTAGAAAGCTGAACGTTTTCTCTCCAAGAAAGGCGTCTATCGTCGAACACATCAGGTCCGCGTCCCAAAGGCAACTGAACATCCACAGGAGCTTTTGGTTCTTAACCATCGATGGATATGACTGGTTGTGGGCTGCTTAAATAGTGATTCTTGTCTAGTCGGCCTTTGGGCCGTAACCAGCCTTGGGAAAAGGTGCAATCGCGGCTACATAAGAATCAACCTAGTGTGGCTCAGGTTCGTTGATCAGAGTGGTTAGCAGTCAAAGCTTCCTGTGATCACGCGCGGAAGCAGCACGAGGGCGTTCTGCACCCCGAGGAGTCTCACCGGGTTTGTCATCAACCTACGTCGGGTGTGGTATTTACCCAAAAAGTAAGAAACGCAAACTCGGCGGCCTCGAACGGGGCCCCCTAGCATCATACAGAATCAAAGGTTCCTAACCTGGATGTTTCCCGGTTTCTGACCAGGCTCGCAGCTCCCTCAGCTTCCAGATTGCCAGACGTCAGTTTAACGCGAAAAAGCCGAAGTGCCAGGCAGGATTTACTAGGTTCAAGAACCATTCGACCTGCTACAGGGTCGCCAGTAAAAGCAAAGACTTGGATGCGAAGCTTCGCTTTACGAAAATCAAAAACGAGACACGACGGTTGCTCAGCTGACATGCTACACTCTTTTCTACAGTAGTCACAACAGGCTCAAACTAATAACGAATGTAATACCAAAAGCTATACACAAACAGTTACTGCTTCGCACCTGAACCCCCTCATTAACCCAACCCGTCCTAGTATAAAGCTTCAAGTAATTTTGAACTCGTGTAGACACAAACATACTCACTCGCTTCCTGTAAAGGCTGCCTTGGAAGAAGAGCAGCGTCGTGCGCGCGCCCCACGCGCGCTCCTCGTCCACGTCATCCTCGTAGCGCGGCGCCATGTGCGCGTACGGCGCGATGACGTCCTTCGCCAGGTTCGCCTCCTCGGGGGGGTACCGTGCAAAGTCCGCGAGCACCCACATCGCCGCCGACAGCTGTACAGGAATGAGTGACGTCAGCATAATCAGGAGGTTGACGTCATGTAAACAGAGCTGCTCCATCTTGGATTCGCCTCCTCGTGGGGGTATCTCGCAAAGTCCGCGAGCACCCACATCGCCGCAGACAGCTGTACGGGGAGTCAAGACGTCAGCAGAACTCGCTGTGGACGCTTGCTAAAGTGTTTTTTGTCTAATGATCGTGAAGTAGGAGAACTGAAAGTACCGTCGTCTCCTCGGGGGTACCGCGCAAAGTCCGCGAGCACCCACATCGCGGCCGACAGCTGCAAAGCAGTCGCTGACATCCGCGCATTCATCAGCCCTTTCTGCGTACTGACGTCAGACGTTGGATTCCGTCAAGGATCTACCATTTGAATCGAAGTGCGCGACTCTGAGCGAAAACCCTTATGACCGACGAGCCTAACGGGATTAATCGACGTCAGCAACTTTTGCAGACGAACGAAGAAAACAAAAGTTGGGAATGAGATTGTTCAAGTCCCCTTCTGATCTTCGAGCTTGACTGGCAACAACCCATAACGCGAGCCGAAGATTAGTAGGGTTGGCGAACACGACGAAAGTCGCATCATCCTCCTCGAAAAGGAGGCGTGTCTCCATTCCAGTGGCTCCTTCTGGGGAAACGGCACAAGATGAACGCGAGCGTTTGTATGAAGGATGGCAACTTTCAACGGGAATGACAACAGTTCGTAATTGCAGACTGGGCGAAAAAAAGAATCCCTCCTCCTCAACCGCGCACACCTCCCCACCGAAGATCTCTATACAACGGGCTTCTCATATGCGCAGAGTTTTGGGCAATTCGTTTGGTTGACTAGCTGGGAAGAAGCTGAGTCACACAGTGTGCTGATCTGAAATGGAATCTTTTCGCACCGTGCATCCTCACCCTGCTTCGGAGAGCCGCCATGGGTTAGGCCGAGTGGGTTAGGCCGAGCAGCTGATCTCAAAAGGAACACTGAAGTGGGTTAGGCCGGGCAGCTGATCTCAAAAGGAACATGCGATCCCGGGGGACGTATTCCCACCCCGGTCCGAGGGCCGGGTGGCGTGGCTGAGGAGAAGAAGGTCAATGCAGAAAGGTTTGTTTTGCCCCGGGGAGCGTATTCTCACCCTGCTTCGGAGGGCCGCCATGGCGTTTGGATGGTGTAGTACGAGCAGGTGGTCCCGGCCCCCCGACCGCTTCCACAGCTCTTGCGACAGCAGCCAGTCCACCAACTCTTGCTGCGCCACAGGATCATTAAGAATCGTTAGTCAGTACGAAACTGTTGCCAGCCCTAATTGTTGATGACTAGTTAGTTATCGGTTGATCACTTCAAAGGAGGAGTACGCTTCGAAGACTATCGCAACTGCAGCCAAAAGACCAACTCTTGTTGCACTTTCAGCGGCAATCGAGGTGAAAGTGATCTGGTATGGGCAGCCTTGGATGATCAATGTCGAGGTTACGTGTCTTTTGAGTGCCCACTTCGATTAAGGAGAGCGCTTCCAGGGCTCTTGCAACCGCAGCCAAATATCAGCTCTTGCTGGGCCCAGGAATGAAGGGACATGGCGCGAGGAATGGAAGGGAGCAACAGCCTGTCTTGGTCAACCCATAAGAACGTCCTTAGAGTCTTCAGACCTGGCAAAAGGGAAGCACTGAGGGCTGTTGCCTCTGCGGCCGATCGACGAGCTCGCGCTGGATCAAGCAAAAGGCAAACCTTCTCGGCGACTTCAACTCTGCTTGAGTAGTCCGTCAAAGGAGCCCGTGTATTTTGGCGCCAGCCTTTTCGCAGACCGGATCAACAACGTTGAAGAACCGGCAACGGCATTTTGACGGAAGTAACTGTCACAATTTCGCGTACCTGTAGCTCTAACTCTTGCGCGTACTCGCCTCGCGTTGGTATGTACACGTTGTACGCAAGACTCGCCCAGTACGGAACAAAGAAGACGTCCGCTTCTGACGGGTTGGTGACGCGGCGCACTACAGAACTCCCAGCTTCCTGTGATGGACAAAACGAACCGGTGACTTGAGGCGGGGTAAGTGGGTAGGATGCAGCTTGTATGAAGACGCTTCTTTGATGAAGTGGTCAGTCAAGCGGTTGGCTAGAGGCAAGTACATGTGTAAGGATGCGAGTAGTGTGAAGACGCTTCTCTGATGAAGTGGGCAGTCGCTTCACTTAAAGCACCTGCTACGATCTTATGGGTGGTAGTCATTGGTAGCAAATCTTTCCGCGCTTTTCTTAACAGATCTTCCCGAGTCAATTCTTCAATCAGGGGAATGCCTTGTTTTTCTCCTATGAATGATGAAAAAGAAGAGGAAAAAAATAAAGAGAAGAAGAAGAAGAAGAAGAAGACGAAGAAGAAAGAAAAAAAAGAAGAAGAAGAAACAACAAGCCCCTCAAGAAGAAGAGGTCGTCCGACTTACCTTGGCTGCCGGGTCCGTGAGCAAGTCGATCGTCAGCCAATACTCAGGGCTGTGCTGGTGACTCAGCCCCCCCTGATAGTCTGGAAATGGGGGCCCGTTCACACTGAACGGCTCAGACGCATTCACACCCAGCTCGACGGCCCGCTTCAGGAGGCCCCAGTTGAACTTTGCGGGTAGGTCGTACATGTAAACTCTCAACTCGGTGCGGAAAGGCTCGAAAGTGCGAATGCGTTCGATTCGGCTGGATGGATTTGATGGCGCGTTGCTAGGGGCTGCGGCATCTACGTTTGCGGTTAGATGTGCGTCAGCGTTTAAAAGGTGTTCTACGTTTAAATTGGTGATGTTTGACTCGCCCCGTGCCCCGTGAAGCGCTTGGGCATTATCGTGACCTGGGCTGGTTATGTCCTTAACTATGGAGGGTTTGGTTGTATCTACCGACTCTAGACTGGGGGCTGACTTATCTTGCCCGTTCGCCAACTCAAAATCACTATGTAAGTGTTCTTTGCCTTCTTCTAGAGTACGGCTTCTCTGTCCACCACCTTTGCTCCAGCTGATGCTTGACGAGGAGACCTTTCCATCACGCAAGTCGCTCCTTCCACTACCACCACCTCTATCAACGCTGCTGACATCCTGAGCGACGTCATTGCTCGAATCCCCCAGAAAAGTAGTGCGCAAACCCCGCTCGCCCGCTTCCAAATCACTGCCCACTGCCCCCTCCGCAGAAATCCCACCTGTTTGACTTTGCCCACCCCCAGCCAAAGTAACACGAAGCTCGCCTTTTTCCAGAAGCCCCCTTTTCCTCGAACTGGATTTACTTTCTCCCGCCACGTCAGACCTACTTGTATCAAAGTAGAGTAGCAGAACAAGTGTCAGTACCCCAGTCAAGATGCCCGCCACCCGTGCGAGCAAGCGCCGCTGCCCTGTGCCTCGAATGCGCGCTTTCGGTGACCTCATCAGCGACGCTTTCTGAGCTAAGCTCATGTGGGCGCCCGAGAGGAGGCCCGAGGAATGAGGGGCCATGAGAAGAGCTCGTCAATGCACCATTTCGCAGATAGGTCTATGACCGGTTTGGCTGATTGTTCTAGTCAATCGTCTAGCTTATGAACGACCACAAAGAGAGAGAGAGCTTAAAGCAGCTCGTACTTCTCCATTCGGGTGATCATTTTATCAAACGTCTACTTATGAATAACTAGAGTGTTGAGAGCTGACCATGAGCTGCTCACGACTCTCTTCCCCAATCAAATGAAGCTGAGTCCATTAATTTCAGTGGATGCACTCACAGACTCGCGTTGCAGCCGCTTCTGGTTCAAAAGAGGTGATCTAAAGTGACTCATATTTCAAGTTGATCAGGGCACGCAGATCAGAGCTCAGATCTCAATGGGAACCGTTGGATGAATACTGAGAGTTCTGGACAATCTAGCAAATAACAGAATCTGAGTCCCAGGGCCAGGGAGCCTTGGGGTCAGCTCAGCTGTATGATTGTGAAATTGGCTGAGACTCAGAGGCCTGCGGCGCTAAAGTTCGTTCCCGACGCCTGAAACTTGCTGTCCTACTCCAGCCCAGACAGGGAAAAGTATGTGAAAAGTTTGTTTCTACTAGATTCTAGGTACAGTAAGCCTCACTGCTTCAACCAGGTAAGACTGCCTTAATACTACCGCTTCTCCCGACTAATCTGCCAGTTTTACAGTAGTGTCATCTAAATCAGACTCATTCAACTCAGCTACAGACTGACTAAGTTACACTAATATTTTCACTAAAACTAGCAGGTTGCTCGGAAGAAGCTGTAACCACCGCCTATTTGCTGGGGCTGTTGGAACCTGGATCAGCAGATGCATGCGATCTGAACCGTCCGATCGCTTTCGTCAGTGGCGGGCCGTGAAGGAGACTTCGGGTGACGTCAGGTCGACGCCACCGATGGCAGCCAGCTCTGAGGGTGTCGTTCCACGGGCGGTGGTGGAAGTCAGAAAAATAAATAAATCATGTGGCTCTGAAGAGGCCGGAATTTGCCTGGAAGTTCGATATATTACCGATTTCCGGCCGCTCGTGGAATAGCTCGCCGGTGGAAGTGGCATTCAAAAAATGCGCACTTACTGCAGAATCCGACATGGCGCCCTCTCATTCG